>JBCEWB010087955.1:5354-28782 GCA_039654565.1 Peronia peronii
TGAAGGATGTAAACAGACTGAACTGACCTGCAGGCACCCCCCCCCCCCTCCCTCCCTCCCCCCCCCCCCCAACACACACACAAAGTTTGGGGGGAGAGGGGGTGGGTTGTGGATTAGCTAACTTGCCGTGGCAGGTGTGAGCACAAGGACAGTTAAGCGGAGAACTACAGCACCAAATACATTACAAATTGCCTAACATGCAAAATACCAGACACTGGTATCTCGATAGGGCACAGCCAAGGGAGGCAAACTGAAAGGGACAGAAATTCTAAATTGACCGACCGACCAACTGACCTGCAGATAGTGAAAGCCCACCATCTGTGGGATGTCTCCCATGAAATGCTATTTTCTCAGCGTTCCAGAGGTGACAGCTCTACTCTCTCACTGCACCTGTCTTCTGTCCCACTCTCTTTCCTACTTGATCAGCCTTTTTGACGTGAAAACTTATCTTACCATGTGTGGCACAATATAGAATGTAGTCATCATCCTGCTGATGTGTCGTTAAACCGCTATTTAGATTTGGAATAAAGATATTCTTCAGATATCAGATAGGACGTAGGTCAGGGTTTAAGTACCATTTTCAGTGGTTTACAGCGAAACATAATTGTCTTACGCTCAGGACAAATGAGTCGGAAGTCGCGCCGGGCGATTTTGAGCTACGGCCGTTATAACTATTTGCTGGTTGAGATACCAAATTTTTTTTTTGTTTTTCCGAAATGAAAATTTAAGCTTTTAACTTTTTCAAACTGAAAAAAAAAAACCCCAAAGATTTTGGGACCTTAGTTGGAAAGCAGTAAAAAGCGGCTGTAGATGGAAATCACCCAGCGCGACTTCCGACTCATTTGCCCTGAGCACAAGGCAAATGATCTGATTCCTCTTAATTATATTATGACATAGTATCCAATGAGATATTTGGCGAATGAAATGCAGATGAATGGTTGGCATAGTATGAGATTTAGAGCGCAAGAACCATCAGATCTAACACTAACAGGTACAGTACATAGGCTGTTGGAGCTTTCATTGAATAGACTGTGGTCGGGGGTGTCTGTTTATTCAGATGTGACAAAACGAGGAGGTTATGATGTGATTGCAGATTGTCTCACTGGGCGTAACTGCATCTTTCATGATGAATTGGTTGGGCGACTTACTGAGAATACGCAGAAGGATAAAAGGTAGGAAAGACCCAAGACTAGGTAGTTGTTAGGAAGTCCTAGTGACCATGTGGTGAGGCATCTGCTAACTGGTGAAAAGCCCACATCCTGGAGGTCGGACCAGCCAATCGGGGAATGGGGAGATTTGAAGATTAGTAAAGAACCTGCATTTTTTCACTGATTCAGCACTCCTTTGGCTTCCTCTGGGTAGGAAAACCTGATGTCTAGCCTCTCAGACAAGAGTGAATGTACAATTCTGGAAGTCCTCTAAATATGTTATGCATGTTAAAGAACCCTTGCCAGTTAGATATCAATGAAAAGATGGCGTGCCACTGTCCGAACAGAATTTCCAAATTCCAAGCTTCTACCCACAAAAATTCTCACCAAAAACAGGCAGCCACTAAAAGTCAAGATATTCCTACTTTTTAAAAAAAAAAAGAGAGGCGTTTAACCCTGAAGTGTTAAGGGGTCTAGTTAGAACTTGCTCCTCAAATGTTGCAATGAAATTTCCCTCCAAACAGCACACAATGTGTTAACAGTAACATGGTGCTCAATGTATAACCTTATAATATAAATTGTCATTTCTTAAACATGAATATTAATGTCATTATGGATATCCTGGCATTCCGACATTTTAAACTGACACTTTTAGGGTGAAAAATAAATCCATGTAATTACATGTTAAGCAAAATATCTGGGATGGGGAGTGAGAAATTTTTTTATTTGACTCTGAAAATAGTTATATAAGAACATGTGAACCCAAGTCAGTGTCACCAATTTTCAAACCAAATTTTGACAGGGATTAAGTTTTATTTAAGGCTTAAAATTCAATTTCAATTCTGTCATTGCTTCTGTCTTCATTTTGCAGTGTCTGAATTATATTTTGTACTGCACTGTAATTCTCAGATATCAGCTGCAAGTTTTATTATATATATTGTAATTGCATGGCACACTTTGAATTTCTTTATTAATATTTTATTTTTTCAGGTTTCACCTTCCTGATCACAGGTTTCAACAGCAGCATATCAGATCAGAAAACAACAAGATGATGACCTCAGCCTTGAGAGAACTACCTGATTCAATAAATAAACCTTGTGATCCTGGAGTGTAGGCAAGAGACAGAATGGTCTTTTAGAAGTTGAACTAGCACAGTTTTGTTCTGCTGATCTCAGCAATGGAGACAGTTTTGGGTGTGAAATAGTCACACCTGTTGCCCATGAGGAAGTTGATTGCACATCACCAGAAAACAATACAGTGTGCCTGAATCTTGAAGATTTCAGTATAAATTATACATCCACATTTAAAGATGCTGATCAGCCATTGTCAAACCTTAACATCGTTTACCCCATTGTCGATGGAGAAATGTGTGAAAGTGAGATCAGAGAACAGAAACAAACCATTTTCATAACGGAGAAAGTCATTCATTCAGTACCTCTTACAAGGATAATTTCCATGTCAAAACTGCAGTTTTAGACAACATGACAAAAAGAGATGGCAAGAATGCAGTAGCAGTTGCTTGTGCTATCTGTTCTTATGAGTTCCATGATCCGAATGAAATGCCAGAGCATATGAAAACACATGATAATAGCACAGGGGACAAAGACTTAACACTATCATCAGGGATTGCAAAAGATGGGTTTGTACATCAGACTCAGCCATCAGAAAAGAACTCTAAGTTACAAACTGATGTTGTTCCAAGTTTCACCTGCGATATGTGCGGCTATAGAACCAACACAAAACCAGATCTCGAGAATCACATGCTAGTCCACACTGACAGAAAGCCACATAGATGTCCTGTGTGCCAGCAGTCCTACTGCACAGCAAATGCTCTTAAGCAGCACATTCGTATACATGTACGCTACAAAAAGCAGTGCCCTCTCTGTGAATTTTCTTCTAAATCTAAACGGAACTTAATCAACCATGTGATAGAACATATTCAAGAAAAGCCTTACAGTTGCACAGTATGTAATTTTTCTTGCTTGAAAATAAGGGAATTATGGGAGCATATACGAGTTCACAAGAGACGTTTTGTTTGTCCTACATGTCAGAATGCTTTTACAAGGAACAGTTACTTGACTAAACACATGAAAAATTTTTGTAAGGGTCAATCTAGAACTTCTAGTGTTCAAGAATTCACTTGTGATATCTGTAATTTCAAAACCAAGACAATTTCAAGGCTCAAAATTCACATGGTCAAACACAGTGTGGAGAAGCCCTTTACCTGTGACATTTGTAATAAAAAATTCAAGAGTGAACATAACTTGAAGATGCATAAATTGATCCATATGGAAGTGAAGCGATTTTCATGTGAGATGTGTCAGCTCTCTTTCAGCACCTCCCAATCTTGCAAGTGGCATAGAATGCAAGTTCACACCGGAGAGCGCCCTTTCAAATGTGATAAATGTCCTGCATCTTTTGTTCGCAAGGACAGTTATAAGAATCATATGGAGATCACGCATTCTACAGATCGACCATTTGCATGTTCCAAATGTACTTACACAAGCAAAAGCTTAAAGGTTCTGCAATCTCATGAACGGACTCACATAGAAGAGAGAAGTTTTGTTTGTTCCATGTGTCCACGAGCCTTCAAAGGATCAACCGAGTTGAAAAATCACATTCTCAAAATTCATGAAAAATTCAAGCCTCATGTATGCCCTGAGGAAGGCTGTGATTTCAGGACATCAAAGTTAAAGCATTTGAAGATGCATGCCTTGACCCACTCAGCTTTGAAACTTTTCCACTGCAATAAATGTGACTTTAAAACCACCAAATTGAGCGGTCTGTACCAGCACAAGCTAAGTCACACAGACAGAAAGCTGCACAAATGTCCAGTGTGCCAGAAGTCATGCCGCACTATAATAGGCCTTAAGCAACACATTCATATACATGTAAGCTGTAAAAAGCAGTGCCCTCTCTGTGAATTTTCTTCTGAATCAAAGCATGACTTAATCAACCATTTGATAGAACATATTCAAGAAAAGCCTTACAGTTGCACAGTATGTAATTTTTCTTGCTTGAAAATAAGGGAATTATGGGAGCATATACGAGTTCACAAGAGACGTTTTGTTTGTCCTACATGTCAGAATGCTTTTACAAGGAACAGTTACTTGACTAAACACATGAAAAATTTTTGTAAGGGTCAATCTAGAACTTCTAGTGTTCAAGAATTCACTTGTGATATCTGTAATTTCAAAACCAAGACAATTTCAAGGCTCAAAATTCACATGGTCAAACACAGTGTGGAGAAGCCCTTTACCTGTGACATTTGTAATAAAAAATTCAAGAGTGAACATAACTTGAAGATGCATAAATTGATCCATATGGAAGTGAAGCGATTTTCATGTGAGATGTGTCAGCTCTCTTTCAGCACCTCCCAATCTTGCAAGTGGCATAGAATGCAAGTTCACACCGGAGAGCGCCCTTTCAAATGTGATAAATGTCCTGCATCTTTTGTTCGCAAGGACAGTTATAAGAATCATATGGAGATCACGCATTCTACAGATCGACCATTTGCATGTTCCAAATGTACTTATACAAGCAAAAGGTTAAAGGGTCTGCAATCTCATGAACGGACTCACATAGAAGAGAGAAGTTTTGTTTGTTCTATGTGCCCACGAGCCTTCAAAGGATCAACCGAGTTGAAAAATCACATTCTCAAAATTCATGAAGGATTCAAGCCCCATGCATGCCCCGAGGAAGGCTGTGATTTCAGGACATCAAAGTTAAAGCATTTGAAGATGCATGCCTTGACCCATTCAGCTTTGAAACTTTTCCATTGCAATAAATGTGACTTTAAAACCACCAGATTGACAGGTCTGTACCAGCACAAGCTAATCCACACAGACAAAAAGCTACACAAATGTCCAGTGTGCCAACAGTCATGCCGCACTATAATAGCTCTTAAGCAACACATTCGTATACACGTAAGCTACAAAAAGCAATGCCCTCTCTGTGAATTTTCTTCTGAATCAAAGCACAACTTAATCAACCATTTGATAGAGCATATTCAAGAAAAGCTTTACCACTGTAAATTTTGCAGTTTCTCTTGCCTGAAAATAAGGGAATTCTGGGAGCATAGACAAGTTCACAAGAGACCTTTTGTTTGCCCTGTATGTCAGTATGCATTTTCACACAACAAGAATTTGACCCGACACTTGAAAACTTGTAAGGACAGGTCAAGAACTTCTAGTGTTCAAAAATTGACATGCGATCTCTGTAATTTCAAAACCAAGACAATGTCAAGGCTCAAAATTCACATGGTCAAACATAGTGTGGAGACGCCCTTTACCTGTGACATCTGTAATAAGAAATTCAAGGGTGACATTAATCTGAAACAGCATAAATTGATCCATTTGGAAGTGAAGCCATATTCATGTGACACATGTCAGCTCTCTTTTAGCCAGCCCCGGGCATACAAGTGGCATAAAATGCAAGTTCATACTGGAGAGCGCCCTTTCAAATGTGACAAATGTCCTGCATCTTTTGTTCGCAAGGACAGTTATAAGAATCACATGGAGATCACACATTCTACAGATCGACCATTTGCATGTTCCAGTTGTAGTTACAGATGTAAACGGTCAAAGGAACTGCAAGCACATGAACAGATTCACACAGAAGAGAGAAAGTTTGTTTGTTCCATGTGTCCACGAGCTTTCAAACAAGCAGCTGTGTTGAAAAATCATATTCTTAAAATTCATGAACGATCCAAGCCTCATGCATGCCCTGAGGAAGGCTGTGATTATAGGACATCAAACTTAGAGCATTTAGAGACACATGCCTTGACCCACTCAGATTTAAAAGTTTTCCAATGCAATAAATGTGACTTTAAAACCACCAAGTTGAAAGGTCTCTACAACCACAAGCTAGTCCACACAGACAGACAACTGCGCAAATGTCCTTTATGTAAGATTTCCTGCCGCACACCAAGATATCTCAGACGACACATTCACATACATCTCAGCAACAGATCCCAGTGTCCTCTATGTGAATTTACTTCTGAATCAGAATCCACCTTAGTTGAACATGTGGTAGAACATACTCCAGAAATGCCTTACCATTGCAAATTTTGCAGTTTTTCTTGTTTGAAAATAAGGGAATTATGGGAGCATAAACGAATTCATAAAAGACCATTTGTTTGTCCCATATGTCATTCAACATGGCCAAAAAAATATGATTTGACACGACATATGAAATCAAATTGTAAGGATCGATCTAAAACCAATGGTGTTCAAACATTCACCTGCGATATCTGTGACTACAAGACTAAGACAATGTTACGGCTGAAGACTCACATGGTCAAACACAGTGTGGAGAAGCCCTTTACCTGTGACATTTGTAATGGAAAATTCAGAACTGAAAGTTTTCTGAAGCAACATAAAGTTACACATTTGGAAATAAAGCCATTTTCATGTGAGGCATGTCAGCTCTCTTTTGGCAAACCCCAGGCATACAAGTGGCATAGAATGCAAGTTCATACTGGAGAGCACCATTTCAAATGTGATAAATGTCCTGCATCTTTTGTTCGCAGGGATAGTTACGAGAAGCATATGAAGATCACACATTCTACAGATCGACCATTCCTGTGTTTCAAATGTAGTCATACGGGCAAAAGCTTAAAGGATCTGCAAGCACATGAACGGACTCACACAGAAGAGAGAAGTTTTGTTTGTTCTATGTGTCCACAAGCTTTCAAAGGATCAACAGAGTTGAAAAATCACATTCTCAAAATTCATGAAGGAGCCAAATCTCATGCACTCCTGAAAGAAAGCTGTGATAATAGGATTTCAAACTTAAGGCATTTGAAGACACATGCCTTGACTAACTCAGCTTCAAAACTTTTCCATTGCAATAAATGTGACTTTAAAACCACCAGATTGACAGATCTGTACCAGCACAAGCTAATCCACATAGATACAAAACTGCACAAATGTCCTTTATGTCAAATTTCTTGCAGCACATCATCCTGTCTCAAACAGCACATTCAGAGCCATCTAGGGAACAAGACACAATGCCCCCTCTGTGAACATGTCTCTAATTTGAATTCAGAATTGGTCATGCATGTGTTCAATCATGCTCAAGAAAAGACAAACAGTTCTGCTGATGTTAATAGCGGAGAAAATTTTGGGCCTGGAGGCGAGATTGACATGCCAGATAATCATGATGACGTCAACAGCTCACCACCAAGAGATGATACACATGACACAGTTTATCTTAATCTTGAGGATATCAGTGGATCTTGTACATCCTCAGTCATAGATGCTGATCAACCATTGTCAAACCATAGTATCAGTTTCCCTGAAATTGAAGGAGAAATGAGGAAATGTGTGAAAGCAGCACCAGAGAGTCAGAGAACAGTAACAAACCACCTTCATAAAGCTCAAGAAAAGACTTACAATTGTGACCTATGTGATTTTTCCTGTGCAGTGTTTCAGAAGTTCAAGGAGCACAAGTTAACTCACAGTCACAGTAAGGAGAATGCAGTTATTCCTTCTGTCAGTCAGTCAACTTTTAAGAGCAAAGATTCTCTTGAGCAGAATGAAGAAATAGATACCCAAGCTGATAAAACCTTCATCTGCCATATTTGTACTTATAAGACTAACAAGAAAAAAAGACTCAAGGAGCACATGATCGTACACCTACCAGAGAGGCCTTTTGTCTGTGACATTTGTAACAAAGCGTTCAAGAGAAAGAGTCACTTAAAAGATCACAAAGTTACCCACATGAATGTGAAACCCTTTTCCTGTGAGATATGCCAAGTTTCATTTTCCAATTACAGAACTTACAAAAGTCATAAGATGGAGATTCACCGTGGTACGCAAGACAGAGAATTATCACCCTCTACAAATCCACCATTAACATGTTCCCAGTACAGTTACAGTGGCAAAACTATTCATTGTCTGAAAAGACATCAAGCGATAGAAGCAGAAAAGAGGAGCTACATTTGTTCCATGTGTCCACGTAGCTTCAACCAATTAAGAGCCTTGAAAAGTCACTTTCTCAAAATTCATGAAGGAATCATGCCTCACACTTGTCCCAAGGAAGATTGTCAATACAGGGCTGCAAATTTAAAACAGTTGAATACACATCTATTGACACATTCAGGATTGAAAGTTTTTGACTGCAGTAAATGTGACTATAAAACTACCAAATTGAAATGTCTGCACATGCATATGAAACGCCACATGGATGGAAATCAGCTCAGATGTCCCATATGCCAGCATTTTTTTCGTATTCTGTCAGATCTTAAACGGCATGTTGGCCTGCATCTCAGAGGTAAGAGCCAATGTTCCCTCTGTCAGTTTGCCTCGGAATCTGAATCAGATTTGATCATGCATGTACTGGAACATGCTAATGAAAGGCCCTACAATTGCAACTTCTGTAGTTTTTCTTGCTTGTCAAGAGTTCAATTTTGGGAGCATAAACTTGTTCACATGGGAGAGAGTCCATTTGTTTGTAGAATTTGTAAACGTGCATTTAAGAGAAGAAAATTATTATCAGAACATTTGCTGTTTCACATTGATGAGAAACCTTACAAGTGCGATCTTTGTGGTCAGGGTTTCAAGATGATAAGAACCATAAAACGCCACTGTCTGGCTCATTTAACAGAAAAATCGTATGACTGTTTCATCTGTAGTCATAGATGCAAGGACGCATCTGAGCTGAAAAACCACAAGCGTTGGCACAGGAGACACAGATCAGTTCAGTTTGGTTGCAATGGGAGGCAAGCACAAGTTCGGCGGAGACAATCAGAAGATCTGCAGGGACAAACACAAGATCTGCCACGTCACATTAGTGAGTACACAAATCATGAATTAGATTTAGATCACCATATGCTGCAGCAGCATACTGAAGGGCTTTTTACATGTGTCAAATGTCCATACAAGACCCATAATCTAAATGAGTTCTGGGCACATATGAAGGAAAAATATGACAGCAACAAATCCAACATGATAGTCACTGACCATGAGGACTTAAACGACTCCTCCCAAATTTCTCATTCTTCATCAGAAAGTGGCGGTGCTGATTATGAAAATTCTCAGCCAGATGAAGATTTTGAAATTGTCATCGAGAAAGATGAATGTGTGGAAGATGACTCATTATTTCAAGGGGCAATTGTTCCAAATTGTGGTAATCCTCAGTCAGAAACTAATTCTGATGGAAATTCCTATCAAAATGAAGATTGGAAACTCTTAGAAAACTCAGCATGTCCTAGCATTCACACCAAGGAAACGGGCAGCTGGAATGTGAACAAATCATTAACAGATGTCACAGATAATGAAGAATCTTGTTACTCTCCCTATGGTTTTCAGTCCCAAATAGACGGTTGCAGTTCTGCTAAAAATTCCCACTCTGGTGAGGATTGCAAGACTGTCATCAAGAAAGAAGAGTGTGCTGAAGATGCCTTTGGCTGTCAAGAGATAACTAACCAAAGTCTTCACCAGCCTGGCGCAGAAAATCATAATTTTGGTCATCATCCTGAGGTAAAAAAACATTATTTCAATCATTTCTCTTGGGCAGAAAATCAAAGTTCTGACCATCATCCTCAGGCAAAAATTCAAATTGCTTATCATCCATGGGAAAAACATCAAAATCATTATCCCTGGGCAGAAAATCAAAATTGTGATCAATATTCCCAGACAGGAATTTGTGCTTCTGAGGAACAGTCTCAAACAGGTGATGGTCCAGGAAGAAATATTATGAAAAGTGATCAGTTTGCTGAAAATGTCTTTGACTGCCAGGAGGTGATAGACCCAAATTTCCATAACTCAATGACAGAAATTCATAATTCTGATGAAAATTTCTATCGAGGTGAAGATTATAGAGTCACAATTAATCCAACATATTCAAGGACTTGTGTAACGAACAATTGCAGCCCCATTAAATCTCCCTTGAGTTCCCCAGCTCATGAGGAATCTCAGGATTCTCTTCATCTTTCTGGAGAAGATCATAATTCTAATGCAAATTCCCAGCTTAGTGAAGATCATAAAGTCATCATTGTGAAAGAAGAAATTGATAAAGACGGCCATCATTGTCACGAGACTGTGATCATTAGTTAATTAAAATTGAAAGATTTTGGGAACAAAGACAATGTGTTTGTGAATGTGAAAAGAACAGAATGACAAGATTAAGAATCAAAAAGCAGTCAACCATCTCTATTGTACCTAAATGCATTCATAATTCTAATTATATGAGGTGAGACACAATGAAATCAGACACTTGTCAAACTGAGGGCACTGGAGAAATCACATGTTTTGCAACAGTGAATTAATTTATAACACATTTTTATTTTCTTCTCAGATTCCCTCTACGTTAGTCTCAAAATGCATTTGAGATTAAATTTGCTGAAATAGATTGAGCAAAAGCCAAAAAACTGAAATTTAGTGGCATGGCCTACGAAGACTAATAAGGATTAACAAATGTGATTAGCCATTTTCTCACTTCAGCTGCAGCAGCAGGTCACTCCCATCATCTTTAATCGCCAATGTCTTGACTTCTATGTAATGTGGAACAAAAATTTTTCACACACAGAAACTGAGAAAGATAAATGAATAATCTTTAAAGTGATATCAACTCCATTCAAAATTTGATGAGAGCCTGATTTCATTGTGTCGCATCTCATATTATTAATTATGTGTTTTTGAGAGCTTGTGGATTCAGAATTGCTCCATATAGATCTACTCTACATGTATGTGGTACTCAGAATGAGGTGGACATTGTGCAGTTGTGTAAAATGAATGTGTGATTGTGAAATTTGTCAGCATCGATGAAAAAAAAAACACTTTGCTCTGGTAAAATAATGGTTTAGTTACAAGGATCATACCATAATACGGGTATGTCCAAAGTCCGGCCCACTGGCCAAGTGCGGCCTGTCTGCAAATTTCATCTGGCCGGGAGCCTCATCACATTAAATCAATTCAGGCATGGATTTTTTCAATAGGACTATTTACTGCGGTTGAGATCTCTGTGTCATCTGTCACATTAGTGCAAGCGAGTTATTCTTGGATATCATCTGCGAGAAAAATTTTATACAGTGGAAATACATTATTCATTTTCATTGACACAATTCTTAGTACATGTATTTCTGGTTTAAAGATATTGTCAAGCTGAATGTTCAGTCCCCACTCATTTTCACGTTATAAAATCTGACCCTCTTCTCAAAAAGTTTGGACACCCCTGCCATAGTATATTCACACTCAGAACTAGTTGTTGTAACTTCATAGCCAATGAAATCCAGTTCCCTCATTGTAACCCTCTTTAACATAAAATTTGACTCATTTTATCCATCTGAGTGTCAGATTAGAATATCCCGTGGCTTGATACACATGTTTTAGTTTGTGACTCTTTGTTAAAATTTGCTGACTGTTTATGTATATGACATGCAATGGTTTATGTTTTATCTTAGTTCTTTGTATCATACACATTATGTGAAATACTTTGACTTTCAAATGGCAGATTATTTTGTGGGTTTTTTTTTCACTTTTTTATTTAGATTTAGATTTATACCCACATGGTGAACTTGCAATTTTTCAATATTTTTTTTTATTTGTTCTGTACTTAACTGTTGTAGAATTCCAAAAAGTAATCATGTTCCAGGCGTCTGACAGACGTGCACATTTTTAATTCATATTCATTTACAGAATTCAGTATGTTCACATGTCCATGTATATAATGGGTTTAGAATACTAACACGAGTATATAACAATGTGTAATTCTTGATTCTGTGGGAATGCGGTGTAGATGTTTATAGTTTATTGTATAAATTTTGTACATGTATATGACTTTATTGCCCAAGATTCATTGGGGAGTTTTGGAAATTTGTTGTGTCAGTCAGATTTTCAAGAATTTGAACTGCCAGATCATAGTAACTACACTGTGTCAGTTGCCATCTCCATATATATATGTAATGTGTTTATTTTGCATTATAAACTTTGTATCTTTTTTTTTATAGTGACATCTACATGTACATGTATACTATACTACACGCAGTCAGTTCTTCTGTAGCTATGTCTTTATTTTTCTAATGGTAACCACATTATTATAGTCAATTCTCCCTGCATTTGTGTGTTTATTTTAGGATGATAACTACACTATTATAGTCAGTTCTCTTGTATTTGTGTCTTTATTTTTATTTACACTGTATTTTTTTAACTCTCTCTCTCCCTCTCCCCCTTCTCCTCCTCCCTCTGTTTAAATCAACACCCATTTTATGATTTTACAACATTTTCAGTCTCTGATATCAAAACATTTTCAGAATCATCAGCTGATTCCTCAAATCTCCTCCACTTTTTTTCCTCCGTAAATGCTGAAAAGTTATGCCTTCTGATGTTTTTATCAGTGAAGAATTCACTCTTTTTTTTTTTTCACACTGCTCATTGAGTTACTCATGTACTCTACTTTGACAAAAAGTCTTTCAGTAATAAATCCTAGCTTCTTTCTCAAGCGAAAGACATGGGGTAAATTACAGTATATGTAACAGACACATCATACTAATCATACATATACATGTATATGTACAGAATGTAATAGACCTATATTTGTAACAACGGCCTTTTCTTTTCTTTTTTCTTTAGCATTGACGGTAACGTTTCACTTCTTTTTCTCTTTTGACATCCCTTTACTTCTCTGTGGCTGAGAGATTGAGGGACCCTATTCCTCTGTTGAGGCAAATCTTGGCACTCATTAACTTGTAATCTCACTAAGTGACAGTATGAGTCCTCATAGGCTACACTTTGGTGTGGCAGTTTTCAATACCAGTACTGGCACAGTTGCAGTGTCTTTATTTGGCTCCCAGCTGATTTCTAGAAAAGGACAACAAAACAGTAGACATATATATTGTATGGTTGTTGTTGTTGTTGTTGTGTTTTTGTTTTTCCAAAGGTTTTGGGCTAACATGATTAGTGGATCTTGCATATATATGCAAGTCTTATAGGTTACTCATATCATCAAAACTTTCTGTTGCATATTTAAAAGTAGATCAAACTACATACATATGATTATTACTATTACTCTAAGCAGCAGATGCTGCTAAGAAGATGCTACTATAAAGTGTATTATATTTGGACAAAGCAGTGATTCCGTTTCACTGATACTGGTAACTCAAATTTTTGGAAGTGTCAAATAAATAACTTTATCGACTATTGACTCTATTCATGTAGCATGATATAGAAAATTAAATTTTACATAATTCTTACTAACCGTATGTCAGATATTTACATTGAGCCAGTGAGAGATCATTTTGATCAGCCCTAGTACTTCCCTTTTCCAGACATCAACTGATGTCGAACAAGCATTTAAAGAACAACAATCATTTTATTTCTAGTCACTCAAAAAATTGTTGTATGCGCACACATATACACACACCCTCTCACACACACCCACACAAGAACATATACTGTAATTGAGCACACAAACCAGGTGCATCGCGACAATCATTTTCAAATCTGAGTAACTATTGTCAGCTGACATCGACTTCAAATCTCATTGTCCTTTAGTCCATCCAACTGAGGATGCATTCTTGTTTAGAAAATCGAAGTGGCTAGCCGGACTTATTGACAACACCTGTCGTTTTGGGTTATGGTATTATTACCAAGAGTTGACAGTCATCCGTGGCCGAATAGATAAGTGGCCGAAAGATGTATAGAACGTAACGTGACCAGACTGATATTCTGATGAGCCTGGGTTCAAATCTTAAAAATTTAATGTGTGTGTATTTGACATAGATCTAGTTTTTGTGTTTATCCCTAAAAATATCAGTAAGAAATTGTCTGAATGTTCGTGTTTCTATAGTAGCATTAATATTTATGTTTAGAGGATGATTATTCATGGCTAGGGTGATATTGGATCGCACCATCTTATTTCATTGTATGCTGTTTGGGAGAGAATTTTACTGCACAGAATGACAAGTCAGTTCAAAGCCAGGTTGGCCCCTTGACACTTCTAGGGTTAAATATTACAATTTTGAGGGATTAATTGAAGGAGATGCTTTTGCTAGATCTTGCGTACGTCATCTACTGAGAGTGAAGGGTTCATTTCCAACTTAACGCGTTCACATTTGTAGATCTGTATACTTTCTTTTCTGTTCCTTGTAACGTGTATGTGTTTGTGTCTTCTTGACAGAACGTTTGTATTTTTCAGTCTTTTCTTTTTGTTTTGAGGGTGTAGTTGAAAAAGATATACTGTCATGTAGAATGGAGTGATCTGGATCTAGATCTAGATCTCATTAAGTGTTTCAAATCTTAAGAAAAAAAATTGTCGGTCAAATAAACCATCATTTACTGATTAGCATATTTTTAGCTAAAAGTGTTTAAAACTGCACGCACGTGCCTCCCACCCCCTCCCGAAGGAACATGATGCAGACATAGAACTTCACGGCTACATGATAATGAAATGGACTGAATAAGTCGGGCTAGACTTTGAGACTATACGGGCTTAAATCCGGCTAGCCACGGCCGTGTTATGAATCTTGCTAGGACCGTCTTATCGTTTGGATTAAATACTTTCACACAACTTTCACAACAATTTTCTTCTTGTTTATTCTGTGAGCGGTGGGATGCACAAAAGATTGTTATGTATTATTTTTTACTTGCAGTTTTGGGGTATTTTTGCATATATAATTCTCAGGTTTTCAGATACATGTGCAATTTTTGTCATTTTATTTTTTGAATGCAATGTTCCATTCTATTTAATATTTTAAATATTTAGTGCCATCGTTGATTCTTTCGCTAGCATCTCAAGATTTCCCACTGCTTCCTATAAATTTGAGATACATATGGACTTGTACATTACATGTAGCCTACTGAGTTCTTTATTTGTATGTATATCATACATATGTAATGTGTGTATATGTAGTGCATTTTTTTTCTGTGTCTGTGTACTTGTACTCGTGGATTTATCTTTACAATAATATAGTCATGAGAGGAAATAAAGAATACAAAACCTCAAAAGCTACGTTTGTTTTATACATGTATGCATATTATGTCAGTATTTTAATAATGATATATTGGAGTAGAAAGAGACAGAGGAGAGAGTGAAATAGAGGAACAATATCTGGAAAAAATGATATGTATTATTGTGTCATGGAAACAAGAGATAAAAAGAATCCAAGAGAAATACATTTTTAATACATTGACTGGTGTAAATTAGACCTATAGCACTAAATTATTACTCAGACAAATGGTAGAAAGACAGATTTGTATTTCATATTTAGATAGATTATAGATTTAGATGAAGTGATGGATGGATAGATGATGGATGATAGTGGGCTGGATAGATATGGATGGATAAATGATTGCTGACAGAAAATCTTTGTCAATAATTGACTGCACGTAGTCTACATACATACTATGTAATATAACAACGAAACTGCATTTCAAAATTTTAAATCTCTTTTATTCTATTGACCCGTTTGATATGAATAAGGAAATAGTCTTTCTCATGCAATATGTGAAAAAGAAAAAGTATAAATTCAAAAATGACATACACATATACTATAAAAACAGTTTTAAAAAATTTAAAAAAAACAAATGCATAATGTATGGAATTGTCAAACAAGTAAAGCTGCCTTAGGAATGCCCATTTGTCATACAACTAACTCAAATGAGTCTTATGCCAATGAGGATGCCATCAAGAAAATCAAATCAGATGATGTTCTAAAGCTAAATCACAAGTGTTAACTCTGAATGTGAATTTTTTAAAACAGAGAAATGAGCCTTTTTTTTTTTAAATTCAGGTGAGTTACTTCTCTTCGCAAAATTAAAATAGTAATGACACTTTATTACAATTCAAGCATTGTAAGGAAAGGGAAAAACATCACTTTAGCTCCTGTTATTTGAAATGTGAAGCTAAAAAAAAAAAAAAGGGAATCTAAAAATTATCATGATTGGGAAAAAAAAAATAAACTAAACCGCATACATACACAGGACCAGTAGTAAATTTTTCAGTTTTCAGAGCTCATGTTTCAAAAAACAAGACAAAAGAAAAGTAAATTTTTTATTTTCTTCTTTACAGAGCTGTTACAATACCTCCTGTACTTGAGTTGCAATTTTTTTTAGCATTTTTTGCAGCACTTTTTGGTATTTTTTGGCTTAGAGAATGGCATTTTTCTCGAATCAATCACTGTGGCTATGCTATTTTCTTTTCACCATAGTGAACTCGGCTCATGTCCCCTTTCACAAAGGCCAATAATCATAAACATTACACGAATGACAAAATTTAATTTCACACCAGACTCATTATACTGGGTAGTGAAACATTGGTTTTCATGAGGAAAACAACCAAACATTTTAAAAGTATTGATTAGTAGTCCAAAAACTCTAAATTAGGAAGTCTGACATCTCAAACTGAAAAAGGTCAACAAAGTGCAGTGTGATCTACAACTGAGGCATTTATACATAGGGGAAAATAATACATGTATATTCGACAAATTTGGAGACTTTAAAACTTAACAACCCCACCCAACCCCCCTAAAAAAAAAAAATTGAGACCAGTAAAGATCTGCAGAGGTTATTATAACCAACAAGCTTATTTATAGAAATTTGCTTTGATACTGCTCTGCCTGCAAATTTTAATTTACTTGTCTGTGAATTCATACAGTGTGCACAAAAATGACTGGAAAAAAAAAATTAATGTATAAATGACAAAAACAACTGTCATCGGTCTATGATACGTATTAATATTAAACTGTCCTCATGAAAAGGAAGGAAAATGTTTGACATGCTAATTGCTATTGTATTTTTTCGCAATGCATATATACATCATACACAGAGATATGCTTGAAATAGTTCCTTTATTTAAGAATCAGCAAAGAAGTTTACTTCAAAACAGTCAAAATTGTAAAATCAAATTCCTCCGCTAAAGCACATTATGCAGGAAGTTTGGCATCTCTGGGTTGCCAAAGTTTGTGACACCAATACTGCAGAATATCAGAGTAAGCTTACATTCTTTACAAACTGTTGAGGACTTGGGTTTGTTTATTTGTTTGTGTTGGAATATAACTGTACATCAGCATGGCTATGGCTACTTTGTGTCCAGCACAGTTGAATATAGTCCAGCATTGTTGAAAACGTTTACAGGCTATATTGTACTAAACACGGTAAGATACGTTTACACGTCAAGATGAGAGGAAAGAGAGCGGGACAAAAGAGCAAGGAGAGTGAGAAGAGATGTCACACCTGGAATGTTGAGGATGACATTCCATGGGAGACATACCACCGATGGTGGGCTTTCACTGCTTGCAGGTGGGAGCAAAGACCTACTTATATACCTCAGCCCTCTGCAGGGGAATGGTTACAGGTAAGAAATATCAAAAGATGTGTATGTCGGTATAAATTGGATGATCAGAAATTTTATAGGAAAGTTACCAGAAAAAAAATAATGCAGCCTGCCGTATCATCAACTGCATGTTCAAATTTGGGTAAATTTTACAAAATACTGAAATATATATATATATATATATATATATATTTCATACAGCATGCATAAAAATAAGGAAGTGTCTACGTAGACCGCCACAGGGGTCTACTTAGCCGTGATGTCTAGGTAGACCCCCATATGGACCTCCCCCCACCTCTTTTGACATACTTTGCAATCCTGAATCTTAGTCATAAAAAGTGATGCCTGCAAAATGATTTCAATTAGATCTAGATATGTTTTTGACAAACCATCACATTTATGATAGATCTATATTTGGAATGCATCCGATGGCTGTCGCATGCATAACCGGTTCAACAATCAGAAGCAGTCTACTTTAGATCTAGATCTTGTTTTCTTCTAGGTTTAGGGGATCTATATCAGCAGAATTTTAAGAAGAACCTATTAGGCCTACTGTTTCAGCCCCATAATTTGCCTTTCTCTCAACAATATAAGCAAACATGTGAGCTTTGATGTTTAGATCTACACGTACATTGTTAGTATTTTGTTTCCAAATGTTAACGTCAGTGGTAGGAAAACTACTCGGGTGGAGTGAGACAGGTGACGGTTTTCAGAGAAGAGTGGGTTCTTTCATTAGATGTTTTGGTCTTTAACTTCCTGACATCTTCTAGAACCCCGACCAAACCGGGGTCATGACTCCTGATGTCCATCACCCACCTTTTGTTTTTTTTCCCCCTCAGGGACTCCTGGTGGGATTTGAACTAGTGCTGTTTGGTTTTCGGTTTTCGGTCCAGTACTCTAACCGCTATGCTACGCGTGTCATTGTTTTTTTTTTTTATGGCATAACTTATTCTATTTAATTTAAATCTACCGTCTGGCATCAAGTGGTGTAGTGGTCACATCGTTCCTTTTGCACCAGATCCAACAGGAAGACTTCTCTCCTACTGCTGCTAACTCACACAGGGCACTTCTATTCTAATATATGTATTCCCGCCACTTAAGTTGAGCTTCTTCAGTGGAGAATATACTGTTGAACCAACATAGCCCCTTGCTCCCACTGCTACTGTGAATATGCTTGTCTTCATTCTGGCTCTATGCAAATCCGTTAGGAGATCTTGGTACTTGACCATCTTGTACTCGTGCTGCTCTCTGTTTGTCTCATATGGAACAGTTAGCTCATCAAGGATGTACGACTTCGCAACCTTCGAGCTAAGCTCTAAGTCCGACCTCATACCTGATCTCTTAATTAATTCGGGATATTCTTCCCATCCTGTCAAATCGTCTACTATGTCCCAGTCGCCAGCTCCCTCCAGTATGCCACATACTGGAGTGTTGCAGGGGATCCTGGTGGGAATACTTGTTGACTCTTGCACGAATGTTTTTTCTGGGATTCATTTGATTTTTTCAGCTTTGTCAGTGCTGATGCAACTGTTCTTGCCAGCACTTCACACACACGGTTGTGCCGCCAGGTATATCTTCCACTGGCCAAGCCAATTTTGCAGCCAGAGAAAACATGCTGTAACATCTGTTTCCCCCCACAGAGTGGGCATTCGTCGCTAGTCTCTTTCTTCCACCTAGTGAGGTTTGTTTTTGTGGGAAGCACATCAAATGCAGAATACAGAAAGCCAGTTTCATGGGTGCCACGTGCCAAATGACCTTCCATGTCATGGCTCTTTGGAGGACATCTTCCCAGTTTGCCCATTGCCCCTGTGGCCCCTGCTGCACAGCTTTTTGGACTCTTTTTTCGTCTTTCTCGTGCCTGATCTCTTTGAGAACCATGTCTCGTTTTTCCCTAGACGTTGCTGTGAACCACAGTGAGACCATTTGTACCCCCGATCCTAATCCTTTCCTATCAGATTGAATGAATCCAACGATCTCCTTTGTTTCTAGGGGCTGTGTAGTTTCTTTCACTTTCCACTTTCGGCCTGTTTTCAGTTCAGGTTCTATATTCCTCACAGCATCATCCTGTGAGCCCTTGAACATCAGATGAAGGCGGGTTTTCCCTATCTTGTGTTCTTCACTCAGGGATTTGAGTAGTAGCACTAACTTCGTTTGCTCACAGGTTAGTCCGATGTCGGTTAAGCATGGTGGGAACCCTAGCCACTTTCTTGAGCAGCGATTTGTCTTTGCCTTTAATCCCTCTACTGTTGAGATGGAGATTTCGTAGACTAAGAGTGGCATCAACATGAACTGGAGTTTTGGCGTCAACATGAACTGGAGGATCCACACCTTGAAATGTCCTGGGAGTCCACTCTTGTCTATATTCTCCAGGACAACTGTCAGCCTAGTCCACACTTCATCCCTCTGCTTTGTGTCCTTTAGAAAAGCGTTGTACCACCTATTTTTACAGGCAGCTCTAAGACCGTTGGTATTAGGCACCTACATGGAATTGCATTGTGTCATCCATCTTCCCGTTTCTGAGAGAGAGGCTTCTGGATGAAGTACGAAGCGCTTCATGAATTCAATTAGATCTAGCTAGATCTAGCTCTACGAGGGAGCAATGTCCATTCCTCGACAACGTGATTGTGTACACATCCTGACGATAAACCCTGAACATTTTTCGATACACATTTAAGAATATGAACAATGACTGTAGATCTACATAATTACAATAATTACATGAAATATAGTGTGGAACAATTATCAATTATACTATTTAAAGACGATAAAAAAAGGCTCCAATCAATAAAAACCGGAAGTGGACATTCTGAACTTATGAAAAGGTTAGATCTAATATTCCTTTTGTTGATACTTTGCCAGTTTCACATATTTTGCGTATTTGTTAGCATTGTCTTGTTTTTTGCCCGATTTTGTGTAAAAAAATAAATAGGCCTAAATAAAATAGGCCTACACAGGTGTGTGCTGGTTGGCATATCCAGTCTGTACTTATAATCAAGTGGTCTATAAAGACCAAATGGGGGTCTACCTAGCCTCTTCCTAAAAAATAAAGACACCAATTTTATATATACATATGTACAAACTCTATACAGTATATACATGTATGTGGTAATAAGAATTATCAACTCACTGTCTTTATTAATAAGCAGGAAAATGTTCATACACAAGGTGCACATAATGACACAATGTATCAGTACTGGTATGAAAAGCTGAATACATGTACATGTACATTTAGGCAGGGAAAAAAAATGTTAAAAATTTAGGGCCCCGGAAAGATTTACATATGTATTAGGCAAAAAAACAAAACAAAACAAACAAAAAAAAGTAATGAAATTAAATGGAATTCTCCTGCTAAGAAAGGAGTTTTCCTTTGGACCCTTGTGAAAGGAGAAGTCTGTCACCAACACTGCACAGAGCATGACTATACTATACATTTTTCTCAGTAAATTGTCAAATCTGAAAGTATCGAGGGACCAATCTGCTCAAAGGCTTTTCCATTACATTTTGCATGGATTACAAACAATGGTGTGAGTTACAAACAATGGTATGAGAATGTATTCATCTCACTATATAATCTCGAGACTGAACCCATCATTAATGAAAAGTAACTATAAAAAAAATACTCTGGCAGTTTCTAATAGACTTGACACTTTTTAGAGTTCAAATCTGCAAGTAAACAAAGACACAAACACATGGCGAATGTCACAGTGTAGTTACCATCATAAAAATAAAGAAATAACTGCAGGAGAATGAGCCACTTTGACCGTCAGCCAAATTCCTTCCTTTTGTCAAGTACAAGCATTGTAAAGAATGACAAATTCTTTTTTTCGCTTATAATTTGAAACATCAGGGACAGAAAATTCTGAAAAATTCACAATGTGAAGAAAATGTTTCTTTCATGTTGTGATAATTTTTTCATTTTTTTTTTTTTTTTGCTTGACATATTTCAAATAACAAGAGAAAAAGTGATTTTCTCCTTCTTTGTTCCTATATCTTGCAGCCAATCAGAATGAGTTATAAGTCGCAGGACTTGAAGAGAGAAGCGGGGGGTTAATGTGTCGAAGATTATAAATATGTGTATTGTAGAAACTCACCTCTGAATAAAGAGAGTACTGATTTTATGCTCAGATTAGAAAAGGATGTCATCACATGAATATATAGATTAAAGTGCTTAAAGTGCAATTTTGGAGATTTTTCTCCTGATTTTGGCCAGTAGGCATACTGAGAAATCACCCCCTGTCATGTCTGCTTACAGTATCTTTGGCTACAATCAAGCTACCTCCATTTTTTTTTTTCCCACCATATAAAAGTGTATGAATTAAAATTTTATGTGATAAGTCTTAACACATTTTGGTGGAAAATTGACATATGACTCATTTTGACAGGCTGCCTAACCTTATACCTCTTGTACTTGACAAAGACAAGTAGCTTAGCTGGGTAAAACAATGGCTCACTGACCACAACAATGTAGTTGCCATTAAAAAAATAAAGACACAAATACAGGAGAGTTGTCTATAATAGTGTAGTTATCATCATAAAAATAAAGACACAAATACTAGAGTATTGAATATTGTAGTGTAGTTACCATCACTATAACAACGACACAGAAAGAGGAAAATTGACATGTTACCATCATAATAATAGATACAAATGCTAGAGAATTGACCATGTTAATGTACATGTAGTTACCATCATTCATCAAAATAAAGACACAAACACAAGAAAATTTACTCTAATTATGCTGATACCATCTTAAAAATAAAGGCACAAATAGAGTTGACTATAGTAATGTGGTTATCATCATAAAAATAATGACATAAAACTAGAGAACTGACTGTAATAGTTACCATAGTAAAAATAAAGACACAAATACATGTACTAGACAACTGACTATAACAACATAGTTACCATTTCAAAAATAAAGACAGGCATACAGGATAATTCACTTTTATAGTGTAGTTACCATCATAAAAATAAAGACATAAATGCATATACAAAGTAATTGACTATAATAGTACAGCTACCATCACAAAAATAATGACACAAAATAAACTACTACTAGAGACTTGACCATAATAGTGTAGTTGCCATTACAGAGAACAAAGACATATTAAAAACTTGACTATAATAAAGTAATTACTGTTATAAAAGTGAAGATACAAATATTAGAGAATTGACCATTTAGGTTCATTTACCATGATAAAAATAAAGATACAAATACTAGAGAACTGACTATAACAACATAATCACCACTACAAAAATAAAGAGAAGTATCTTACATGATAATTCACTTCTATAATGTAGTTATCATCATAAAAATAAAGACATACAAAATAATTGACTATAATAGTATAACTACTATACAAAACCATCATAAAAATAAATATACAGGAGAATTGGCTGTATTATTTTCCAGTGTAACTACCATTTTAAAAAAGGAGACACAAATTTCACACAAAAATACATGGCAACTGACATACTGCAGTCCCCAAGATCTTGCAGTTCAAATTTTTTAAAACTTGCTGACATAACAGTTTTCAAAACTCTTTCACAAATGTTGGACAATCAAGATATGTACATTTCAAATAAACATTTACACTGCATCCCAATATAAAAAAAGAATTACACATGTTACATATGCTCATGCTATTTTGTTAATACTCTACAAAATACCTTCATGTACAATACATGTATATTTCTAGAAATCTACAAATGAATATAAATTTAGAATGTATACAGTATACTAGAATTCTGAACTATGAGTACTTCTTAGAATTCTACAACACTTTATGGAATGATTACAAGAAAAATAAAATTAATTGGTCCACGGCAGTTTCAGTCATGCTCTTTAGTTCAACCACCCACAAGCCATAAATCTGTCACCTTGTCAGCTTTACGGTTAGGTCTTAGGTCGGGTAGCTCGGTTACGGTCTTGCGAGCACAGGTAGAGACCAGTGGTGATTTTTTAGCTTGAAGCAAATAATACACCATGTTTTTAAGAATGTAAATAA
>JBCEWB010087966.1:0-12580 GCA_039654565.1 Peronia peronii
CGGGGGAGGGGTGGAAGGAGACCCACGATTTCAAGACATTGCAACTATTATAGAATCAACCATACATCTGTCTCTTTTTCCTCCATCGCTTGGCGCTTTAGGCGTAAATTTCAGTTATCAAGGGCAACTATGTTTTCTCAGTGACTGAGTACGGATTACCCGATTTCGAGATGGTAGTTCTGATTTCCTTATTTTTGGTTCCAGGGATCTAAATGTTCTTTCCCCTGAAGGTCGGTGGATTTTGCTTTGATGAGATTCAAAGGTTATGTGTTCTTCACTCTTCTCATGTCAATGATAGGTTTGTCAGAAATACCCCTAAACTAAGAACATTAATATTTAGCGCTTCTCTATTATCATTTTACAAGTGTCAATGAACTTGAAACAAAGAGACTGTTGGTTTCCTATTTTGTCGTGCTTTCTTGCGTTTATTCATAGGGCGTATGTTGTATCACGTGTTCCGTTATTATTGAAGCTGATTACTTGTTTTCATACTTTTCTTTTACCGTATTAATTATTTGCATTGTTTCATTTTTAAACCTCCTCTTTGTCTATAAATAAATGAATAAAATATGAATCTAAATTTTCTACTTCCATTTGTCGAGTAATATTGACATGAATTATTATTTTCTAGTCTTCAGCTTGTTGGCTCCCAGTGTTCCTATTTGATTGTTGGTCGCTTGATTTATTTTTTATCTTCATTCAGTTGATTTTACAGTTTTGCCCAATTTCAGCAGATTTTCTAAGGCAGTGTTTTGCCGGTACAGATATGTATGTGTATATGTGAGTATTTGGGTATTTGCCTTTATTTTCATTTCGATCAACAATATCTTTTCCTCTCAGTTATTTAATCCTTTAATCTACGATCCCCGTTCCAAATATAGTTTCCATCTTGATGGAAAGGGAACTAGTGGTCATTGAGTTAGTGGCTTTTTCTGATAATGTTCTCTATTTGATAATTATAGATGATTTCCTCATTTTTAAAAAAAATCTTTTTTTTTCTAGTAGAAGCATTTCTATTGCTCTCCTCTAGAGGTACCACGTATTATGCTAGGCTCTTTTCTGTAGCAACACTACTACCATGGTACTTTCTGTCTAAGCATACGACTGAAGCGTGCAGTCTGTTTTCTGCTAACAGTCCTCTCATGTTCCTGCTGTGCTTGTCATGACTGAATCCACCCAAATTTTACGAGCATAGCCTATTGAAGTATCTATGAGTCAAGGGCTTGTTGAGAGCTCATAGAAGCATCGACATCTTAATGCAATAGGTTCAAACAGTAAACAAAGCTTGACTTAACATCTCCCATACCCCGTTCCCCCTCCCCTGCGCTGCTCCACTTTATCCCACCCCATACGTCCCCTCCCTCCCTGTACCCGATGGCTGAGTACGGTCGATGTTTATCTTATATATTAATAGACCCAAGAACCAGCTCTGTTACGCTGCGAAAATAACAGCTGTGGAAACAGAAACCAGAAACAAGCATGTATGTCAAAGAACACCCTTGTTAGCAAATATTTGTGTTGGAAGTCAGCAATTGCCCTTCATAACACATATGACTGATCACCGCAAACATTACATTTTTAGGCTGAACTTGTATACCTGCTATAATATTGATAGTATGCTTGGTTCACTTAAAGGAAACGCTGGAGGAGGAAAATACAAAATAAATGATCCATACAGACATTACAAGATTATCATGGAACACATGTTATAGTAATATGATCATGTTTCCTATTATGGATAGTTCTTTCTTTTTAGCATACATAACTATCTTTGACTGGTTCAGAGAGCTGGTTGATGACATCTATTTTTATTCAAGTAATCATAATAAACTCCTTGTTTCTATATAGAAAAGATCACTATTATATGTTACTTTGAACAAAGACAGAACAATGTGAAACAATCGAAGACATGACTGTAGTTATCAAGAATACTATCCAGACTGTCCCATGACGATATATTGTTTGACCTATGTATATTATATATTATGACGATTAGACTAAATCACTCTTGATATCTCTGCAAGAGAGATCAAAGTTTGAACCAAAACTACATAGCCAAAGCAAAACGGTAACACTGTAATACAACGCTGCGACTATTATTTTGTTTTTCTTCCTTCTTTTTATCTTTCTTTCTTTCTGATCGTGCTTATCTTTAGATGTTGATATTTTATACAATATGGGAGCATGCGGGCGATTTGAATGAAGGTGTAGCTCTTCAAATGTCTTTTTCGCAAACACTTTGTTATCACAGATTTAAACAGCCAAGCACAGATATTTATGAGCTGCCAATTTCAGGCACTATTCAATCTTGCTTCCCTCAGAAATTATCCAACGAAAATAAATTCCAGTTTTTCTGTGGCAATGTCTTATTCATATGATGCTGCTGCTCAAATGATTCATGGTGTTGTTTTGATTAAGAGCTGAATGTCAATGGGTTCTTTGGTTGCATTTCCTCCCAGTACTGTGCTGAGAAACAGTGACAGCATTTAGTTCAAGAAGATCGATAAAATAACCAAAATCAGTTGCAGTGTCATGCATGTAATAAACAGTGGATGTTTACAAAAAATGCTTGCAGCTTTATTCATTGAGAAATTTTAATTGAAACGCTTATAAGCGGTTAACATCATCGGTTTTTTTTTTTTTTTTGAGAATGGCAAAAGATTCGAACAATTCATTTTCTTCTGTTAAAATTGTCTATGGCACAGTCAAACAAGACAATCGTCTTACTGTGACGATCCAGACAGTATCGTCGTACAAAGTTTGGTCTGGCTGTCCACCAAAGACCATGTCGAAAAGCGTCTGGCAATACTAAAACTTGTGTGAAAAGTGAAATCACTGTCATTATCGATTTCAATGGACTGCCGACGATGATCATACGTGTAATCTATAGTTCAAAAGATTCCCATAGGAAAATAATTTAAATGAGGAGAGAACCCCGGTGAAAGACTGGCAATCATAACATGGGTTCTATTTTCAATATTATGTGCATTTACTCGTTTCACAATTATAACAATGATAATAGCAATAATAATATATTTACATAGCGCTGTTACCGTAATGTAAGGTGCTCATTGCTTTACAGTCTGTTTTTTCATTTATTCACGTAACGCTTGACAAGTTGAAAATGTTAACTCTGCAGTTCCTATGCACGTGGATCTTTCCTGTATTATTGCAAATGTTGGTTATTAAAGAGTTAGTTCCATTTATTTCATCGTATTCCTAGTCTAGCACTACGTTTGTTATTATCTCCTTGTTCGTTTCTCAAAATGTGAGTGATCAGTTATGTTTTCTCCCACTCCAGAATCGGTAAACGATATTCCAGATTTGTGTCATCACAGCTAGAAAAACAAAAACATTTTCTAGGCTGTGAAACCTGAGACATTAATGCGTCATTACAATGCAAAAGCCCAGTTTTTTAAGCAAAAATTGCCGCCAAGCACCTGCTTACATACAGTCGACATGGGTGTTTATGCCAGGGGTATCTATGCTCGATAACCTGAACGATCGCCTAACGTTTAAAGTGTCAAGGTGCCAATCAGCCAAGATTTTTCTTATCATACCTTGCACTGAGCACTCATATCATCTTAGCGTGGAGCAAAGTCAGTCCTTAACCTTTAAGCATGAATTCATTAATGTGATCTTGGGTTCAAAAATATAATGTCAGTTTCTATCCACACTTGTAGGGTTGAATACCAAAACGTCTGACCATAACGCCAGAATATTGTTTGTCTCTGTTACCAAAACTGTATCTCGAACATGAGATCACAGGAATTAAGATAAAAAGCTTGATATATCTGCTGCCCCTGGGTCATGGTTGTTTTTACGGCCTACTAGTCTCATAACTCTACACAGATGGCGCGTGTCTTGATAATTCCCTCAATTTCTGCTCGTTTCTGATCTAATGTCGGGTTGTAACAAAGTTGGCTCACGTTCACCCTTTGAATTTATCAGCCCACGTCGTCTTCTGCCTTCCTCTTTTCTAAAAAGAAAAAAATTAGATAGTTCTAAAACAGTATATAGATTCAAGTTCTTTATAGCATTGATTGTTGATGAAAACAATAATCTGATTTATCATCTTGTATTTCAGGAAGTTAACTGGATTCCCCCCTCCCCCCCCCCCCTAAAAAAAGAACCAACCCAAACGTACTTTGTAAAGCATGCAATAAGATCTGTTTCCCTTTCATTTCTCTGCTGACGTGAAACAGCCGATTTCACACATATTCTTTGTCTTATTTATTCACAGGTAGACTAAGAGTATCCAACAGGAAAACAGCCAGCCTGAACAGATACAATTAGCCACACGTATCTTCCTGATGGTACCAAGTCAGACTTCCCTACCAATCCTCTCAGTATATTACAACGGTACCTACTCGACTTTTAAAAGAGTACAAAGAACCGCTACACAGTGAGTGAGATCAGACTACGTGATGCCGCGTGAAAAATGGTGTCCCTGCTAGTGAGAAAGGAGCCTTCTGTTTGTTCTACTTTCAAGTCTCAATAATCTCTATCTGGATTATCGTTAGACACGGGAAATGGAAGATGGACGTTCAGGAACCAAGATCCAGGACCAGAGTGCCACAATGCCCGAAAAAGGTTCGAAAAAAGACAGGAAAAAGAAATCCAAAATGTCCAGCAAAAAATCGAAGAAGAAAGAATCAAAATCTCCCTCCCCTCCTGACAGACCACATTCAACACCTGGCCAAGCAGATGAATCTGTGCGTGACTATGAGGCTATGGAAAGCAGCGGGGCTTATGGAGGGCTGCATGGGGCATCCAATGCCCTGGATGACGCCATGATGTCTGATGTAGAGGAGGCGAGAGCCAGGGAAGAGTCTCCCGACAAAAGAGATCATTCCAAATCTCGATCTAGAAGTGGATCCAGAAGCAGGTTCTCCGGCTTTTTCAAGAGAAAAAAGCGAAGCAAATCTGAGACGGATATAAATGACGAATCCGGAGCGGACAAAGCCAAAAGATACGACAGTGCGGAGGATGTCAAGAGGAAACACCGTTCGGAGATAACCTCGGACGAGGCAGGAACACCAACGCCGTTGAGAAGCAACTTGAAGAGGACATCGCCTCACCACTCGTACGACTCGCGAGTCCAACCTCGTGACCGCCTAAAGAACATGACGGTCCGTGACGCAGTCAAAGAGCAAAGGTTACGGCGTGCGGGTTCTGCTCAGAGGTCACAGCGCAGACGTGATCTGTCCGGCTCTGCTGAAGTATCCAGCTCCACCTCTGACGTCATGTTCACTTCCTCACCCACTTTGCCAGGAGCCTTGACCACCTCTGCAGAAATCAACCCCGCCTACACCTATCAGGATCGATCGTCAACTCTTCCGCGGGTACATCGCAAACCGTCCCATCAATCCGAACCTGAAGTTAGCTCATTTTCCAGAAGTTCGTCACTTCCGAAGTTCTCTCAAAGTAACACAGCAGATATAGCATCGTCTAGCACAACAAATGTTAGACCTTCAAACAAAGCGGACAACAGAACAAGCCTTCCAAGAGACATGGCTGTGCCAGACGTTGCTGAAACTACGCCCAGACTATATCTGGAGGATCTAAAGAAAAACAACGATAACCAGTCCTTCGATAGCAGTGAAGACACCAAAACATTAGTCAACGTCAGCCTGTCCTCTCCGGATGAAGAGGCCGCTATTGCTGCCTCCGAACAACTATTAGCATCTGATAGTGCTCAAGAAACAACTGAAGGCGACGATGCTGACACCTCCAAATTGAAGCGGAAGACTTCACTGTCACAGTTTCTAGAGCTGAGGCAAACTTTGCCATCGGGCATATCACGGCCACGCTACGTCAGCCAGTCCAGCGACTCGGGTGTGACATCACGTGATGTTTCCCCCAGCAGTTCCGCTGTGCAGCGACACGCCAAGTCAGGTCAACAGGTCACGCCGTCAGACAGACAGAGATCTCCCAGTACTGACAAATCAGCCAATCCTTACATTGTCAGCAGCGTGCCGATCTCACCCTCCACGGTGGCAGCTCCACGGCTCTCACTGCAAGGCTCGGAGCTTACCGGTACAGACACATCCGGGATATCCTCAGACACTTCAGCACCTCTTCGGTCATCGATCTCTAAGTTAGAGGACAGTATGGGAGAATCCAGTTCTGTATCTTCCAGTCCTCAAATCAACTCCATGACTTCATCATTCAGATCTTCAGATCAAGGCTACGAAGATGATGGAAGTGACTCCTCCGATGAACAATCGTCTTTCTCTACACCTCCTGAGGAGGCGGACCCTTCGACATCGAAGAGTTCGCAATATCGGAGGCGAAACATCACACCCAGCATGCTGCAGAAATTGCTGGAAGCCACCAAGGAGGAGCAGAGCCAGAAGGGCTTGTTGTCCGGGCTAGACTTAGAGACGTGGGATGACAAGAAAGCGCGTATGTTTGACAAAGCTATCAAGGAGTTGGAGGGCTCAGCGGAGAAAGATGGCGAAGAGAAAACATCACTTTCAGAACCCAGATATGTACCGAGAGGTATGCGACGCTCAAAAAGTGATGTGGGCAGTAAGAAAAAGTCCCCACGAAGATTTCAGCGGCAATTTATCACTGCAGAGGACACAGCAGATCCCAAACAAAGGCCTCGCACGGGTTCTGTTGATGATGTGAGTTCTCCTAGTTCTCCCAACCTAGGAAGGGTTAAATTTGACGACAACAGAATGCAAGCCATCAGTACCAGCACATTAACAAATCAAGAGCCACTCAGTTTCACAGGTGAGGACCAAGCCAATGTAGAGAAAGCCGACCACAAAGGAGTTCCAGTGATGGGAACGACAGCCCAGCAGAAATACAGGCGGACCTTCTCCCCTGCTCGTCAGAGAAAGAATATTCCCGCAGCGGACACAAATCAGAATGACTCTGTGGTACCTGAGGCTCTTATTTCCCATACATCTGCCATTCCAGACACAAGCTCACCTCCAGATATTGTCATCAATATACCTGTCACAACATCCATGCTCGCACCTGATCAAAAGTTCATTACCCTCAAGTCACGTACTAGTAAATATGAACTTTCACCCGCAACACCCAAGAAAGGTATACTCAAATCACCATCAAGAGAAAAGAATTTAGAGGCTTCAGTCTCTGAGACAAAGCCGGGTTCGGAAATCTCAGTCTTCGAGAAAAATGATTATTCAAAGAAAAGATTGGACGACAACGCCATCCCCGAAGTTATCATACCAGTGTCCGAAGTAATTCTTGCCAGTGCAGATACCTTCAGTGCAAAAACCGATACTGCCCAAGATAGTAACACGAAAGAGGCCAAACCAGAATCTAAACTGGCCATTGAATTGCCTTTGATACATGGGCTTGAAGTTGGCATGCACAGAGTGCCATCTTTCAGTGGATATTCTCTTACCGATTATCTCCAGGAACAATCACAGGCGTTCTGGAAAAGACAGACCTCTCCAATTCCGTCTCAAAAGAAAGGCAAAGAACCGAAATCACCGAAGAAGTCTGCAAAGACAAGGAAGAAAGAGACCGAGAATGACAGCAAAAAGGCAGAAGATCCAAAGTGCTCACTGAAGAAAAAGGAGGAGATAGACGAGCCAGCCAGGGTAGGGCCCAATATTGAATACAGCGTCAAAACCAGTGAGGACAGTAAGTTCAAAATTATGGTGGATAGAGAGTGTCAGACTTCCGCCTGGCTCTTGAATACCTTAGTTCGCAAGAAGACCAAACTGAAGAAAAAGGTCCACAGTTTCTCAAAGAAGAAGAAACGACGAGACAGTGTGGTCAGTGATACATTTATACCTACAGAATCTAAGAAAAATAAAGAAGCCTTCCATCACTCTTCGCTAGGGGATATTCGCTTGGCATCTTCAACTGCTCCAGACTTTACGAAAGACGGCGCCAAGTCACTAGAGCTGCCGGCAAGATTGACTCGTGGGTTCTCGGAGAGGAGGAGCAACAGATTGCAAGGGAAATCCACCAAGCTCCCTCGTCCTGAGTCATTCACTGCTGGGAGCTCAGGCCAAAAGCGAGACCCTGACTTGAGCGGTGACACTGGAAGTGACACGCCAAAGACCAAGAAGCTCTCTCTGACCGCTATCATATTGCTAAAAAACCGACTCGCCAAGTTCAGAGATAAAAAGCGCAGTGAGAAAGCGGCAGCGGCAGTGCAAGAGGAAGAGTTGGTGGAAAGTGAAGTTCCCAGTGATACTTTCATCACTATAGAGAACGAGCTGAATCTCAGCAAACTTGAGGTGAGCAAAGAAACGGACATCATTGATGATGACATTTTCGAGCCGGAATTTTCCCTGGATTACACCAAGAAGCAGATCAGATTCGAACCCTTGCCGCCCAGTGAACCCATGCAAAGCGAGGAACCTCTTCCTCCTCTTCCACCTTCTTCCTCTCGGCGTATGCGACAGAGACGAGAGAGTACTATGAGGGAGAGGAGGAGGAAATGTATCCAGTACTGCAAGAAGTTCATTGCTTTTCTGTTCTCCCACATTGGCCTGTGTTCTCTAGTGGTGGCCTACACTATCATGGGAGGTTTTATCTTTCAGGCCTTAGAAGACCAGGCAGAACATACAGTCCGAAGCAGCATTAGAGTGAGTACTTACATGTTGCCACCGTTGTTACAATTACATGGTCGTTGGTATTGCTGACGTTGTCTCTATCATGTCTAACGCCATATTTGTTATGATACTGTTTATCCGTCTGTGTTCTTCAGTCTGTCTGTCTGTCTCTCTGCTCTAGCAATCTTTACAAGGGGGGAGGGGGGGAGTGAAAAACAGGAAAGGAGGGGAGGATGGGGAGGGGAGAGGAAGAGGGAGGATCCTGAAAATGAGGTTCTTAGGTCGAAAAGTCATAATAGGGTGTTAGCTACTTTTAGATACTTTAACCTCTTCTGATATGAGAAAAATAAGGAGTGGTTGGGGCACTAGAAACGGTATGAAAATTCAACTGCGATTTTCTGAAAACGTACGTTTTCTTCACTTTTTTCCCTTATGGCTTTTTTATTTGTGAATAAACCGACTTCAAATTTTTGAATGTACATAAATACACCTTAGTTTGTGTTTCAATAATATGCATTTTGTTCTGATTTCTATTCATGTTTTCAAAGGAAAATTGGATATTGGTGAAGCATACCCATCCGTCAATACACATATTTCAAAAAATAGTGACAGACAGTGTATGACTTATAAACAAATAACAGATGCATATTATCTTTGATAGAGAGCTATTTTATTAATGTGCAAAACTTCAAATGATTACATTGAGCACTCTAGGAGTCTTAGGCTTTTCAGAATAGCTTATTGTCAAGCCACAAAATCCAACATGTGTTATGTGGTATGGCAGCCGGGCAAAAAATGAAAAACAAAATCCACACTTTTTCTCAAACCTGAGCATACTGAATCTAAATTTGAAGCTTAAAAGGTTCCTTCTTCATGCATTGAAAAAAATCACTCCCGGGACTCCCACGCCCCCTCCCCCCTTCTACTCCCTCTTCCCCAGCCGCCCCCTCCTCCCTCCTTTAACCACTACACCACCTTACCATCCCCACTGAATCACCTTGAGTTTGCTATCGTCCCATACAGCAAAAAATCATAATAAATAGATAGCTGCAGATTTAACTGACCTGTTTGTCGATGTTACCTGGCATAGCGAATCTCTACATTAATTACTCACCTTCTACTCAGACACATATGCGGAGAACGTTTGATGTAATAGAATATATAATATCATCATTTTAAACTAGTTTGCTGTAATCAAGATCAAGGTTGCTATACATACATGGATGATACAATTGTAGAATTTTTGCTTTCCCAGAGAACGTTTAAAACAAGTGTTTAATGTAATACAAAACAGTGATGCAATGAAGGAAAAATACATAGACAAGAAGGCTTGAAAATGGCAAAACAAACCAAACACCAGCAAGAAAAAAACATGGATGAAAGAGAGAAAGAAGAGTTCGAATAGCACAAAGAAAAGATTTAATTTACTTCACAAAAATAGAAGAGGTCAAGGAGGAACTTCAAAACAGACAAATCGCAGAACTAAACAAAAAAGCCGGCGTATGTGTGTAAACTGACAGACTGTTTTGCCCAGGTTATAATTATTTACGCTCAGAATTAGTGCATGTGAATTCAAACAGAGATCATACCAAAAGAAAAAAATCGAGAAGCAATTCTATGTCGAGACACTACACATGTGAAGGTATGAACACGAGCCTAGGCTCACTCTAGTGATAGCAGTTTCAGTTATGAGGTTTTAGATGCCAAGATCAGATCGAGTGGGAAAGTTTGGAAACCGTCAAGAGAAGGAAGCAGGGAGCGGGATTGGGCCCGGGGGGGGGGGGGGGGGAGACAGAGAAAGAAAAAGAAACAGAAAAACACAGAGAGAAAGAAGGAGAAAATACAAGGACATCAGAGTAATATAACTTGCCGAAATAGTCTTAGGAGTCGTTCAGCCATTCTGAGACTTCTCTGGACGTGCTAGTTGATTTGAAACAGAAGTAATGGAAATAATACTGTTACGTGGACTCCAAGTCGAGCCGACATTCCAGGAACAGAGATTCGAGAAACTTGTATATAAGAACACGACAACGTGGTGTTGGAGAAGAGAGCTTTAGGCGACAAACACAACGACAAACACCTGCAGTTCGAGGAGATTAACAAAGCGTGACACTGGTACAGCACAGGTGTCGGCAAATACCAATCACAAGTTATCAGTATCACCAGGACAGGGAGGAGAGAAGTCAGGCACTGTGCTGCGCGCAACTCTCTGGAACTTACCCAGACCAACATCTCTACAACCACTGATATGTCAGTCATGAAACATCTCGACTGGTAACCAAATCTAGACTTCGCCTACTTTTGGCAGGCAGGGACAAAGCAATAAGATATTACCGAGACAACGCACATATCAAAGCCACACGGAACTATTTTGCAATCAATACCTAGCAAGACAGGAGAGAATGAATGCAGAGAGAATGCACTATCAACGGGGCCAGTCCATCGATTCCAGATGTGAGCATTTCTGTTACGTATGCTGCAAACAAGCCATTTCCACGGGGAACAAGCGAACAAGAACAAGCATCACCTGCACAGAAAGCAAATATTTGTTTCTACCGCCAACAATTCCACCCAACCAGGTATGCTGGTGCCATCACCGAAAATCCCAACCCCAACTTAGCAGGGATATGTATCCTTAATCTGCCACCGGTTTGGTTACTCAAAATATTAGTCACTGATCTGTTCTCATTAAAACGGCCTGGAAGAATAGACTCAACTGTCATTAATTTCGCATCTTTACAATTTTTTATGAGGACATTTCTCCTCCTTTACAGCCGAAGATCGACATATGGAGATCATCAGTAACATAACATAAAATAGTGGGTTATTTATATCATAAGCGATGTTCCATCAGTAGGCTAATTTCATAAATAACAACTCTCTTATCAACTGGTCGGAGAATTGTTCTGTAATTATGGACGTAAGCGCAGAGCTCAACTAAGTTTAATACTCTTGGCTCTGGTCTTAAATTCCCGCGTAGAGAAAGAAGACACAATTGACAGTGATATGATTCCATGGTAGGGCGATTCATTTTTAGTCTTTCCCTCCACAAGAATAAATATACTACAAACATGATTCGAAGATTTAATAGACGCCGGATGCGATGTGTAAAACGAGATCCCACAGCTGCTATGGACAAATACAAGGACACGTTGTCTATCAACCACAGCGTCTCCCCTTCTCACATCCAGCCTCTGCTGAATTTTCATTCTGACACTACTGCGACCAACCTTTCCTTATTTGCAGACATGATTAGAAGAAAGACTGAAATGAAAATCGAAAAATATTATTGGCGCAATGTAACCCTCATTGTGTCGTTCTGTTGCTAAACCAGAACCCAAACCAAACGAAATCTAAATGTTATGGTAGTTTGGATTCAACGATTTCCTAAGGAAATTGCGAAACCGAACTCTACCATGCTTCTGGAAACTGGGTTCCATAAGTAAACATAGCGTTCCTACAAAGTAACCGCTGGCAGATTTCACTCAAAATACCAAAGCTTCATTCAGACTCTCTTCCTTACTCACCCTCCATCACGACGTTTCGAACTGGTGATGCCAAAATTTACTGTAATCTTAGCCAGCTTTCTACTGCCAAGGAAAAAAATGGCGCTGTAGTTTGCAAACACAGGAAATGTTTTAGTCATGCAAGAAAGTGTTGCCAAAATCATCTTGTAGTTGATGAAATTAAGTGAGCCACTACTTGTCAAAGTTTACGCCACAGACTACTACAATAGATCCTGATCTAATGATAGTGAAGAAAAGAACACGTGGTTTCGTTTCGACCGTAAAGAGGTATGGACATTCTTTTACTTGGACTTACTGAATTATCAAAAAACGCTAGCCATAACTAAGACCGATTTACTGGAAAAAAAAGAGTATACCGTAATTATTCCCAGGCAAACAAATCTGGTGGCAGTTGATTGAATGAATGAATGGGTGAACGAATGAATGAATGAATGAGAGGATGAATGGATAGATGGATTTATGGATGGATGGATGGATGGATGGATGGATGGATGGATGGATGGA
>JBCEWB010087977.1:0-12580 GCA_039654565.1 Peronia peronii
CCCTCCCCCCCCACAAACATCATATCATGGCCAGTGCTGCTGACCAAGCGATCGATAATCAAGCATCCTGGCAGAGTCTGCAGTACATATATGCATAAATGTACTACACGTTACATGTATTATGAAGTTATAGGTTACGCTATAATAGAGCGCTGCGCGGGTGTTATGATGTTGGGTCTCGCACTGTGACGAGATAGGCCAGATTCTACATTGTGCTAGTTGTTTTTCGCTTGCCTTTGACTCGCTTATAATATGGACACCATCACAGACAATGTGATGGCTTTCTTTAACTGTTTTCAGAGGTAAACTTTATTAATAGCCCTTTTCAGGGGTAAAACTTATTCAACTGCCCATTTTAGGACTAAAGCATGAACAGTCCTTTTCAGGGTTAAAACTTACTCATCAACAGTTCTTTTCAGGGTTAAAACTAACACCAAGCTGGAAGATGAACTCTCTTTAATCGAACTCATTAGGTTGGTCCTGGCAAATTCAATTTAAGCAGACTCGACTATATATAAACATATACACATCCAGTGGATCTTTGATATAAAGAAAATGAAGGGGCCAGGATTTTTATTTCTTAACTCTAAAACTGCGACCCAGCCTAAAGGCTACAACGCCTGCGGCATGCTTTGCGGGGCTTGTCAATCTGGTGTGCTCTGACTATAGAGACTCCGCCTTGGCATTGGAGTGACACAATGCAGGCCAAGATTGACCACTTTGCTGACCAATGTCTTTCTTTAATCCCTCGCCTAACTCCACTCTTTCTTCACATGTAATAATATTTGCAATGAGCCAATGGTAGGAGAAGGGATTGTATTTACAAAGACATATCATTTTCATATGGGTGCCAATTTTATCACCCCTTGTCCGACAGACCATTCCCATTACAGATTTGTTCATAACCTGATGCAACTGCTTGGACGAAACCACTTCTTATAGGGGTGTATTTACGTTTACATTATAGAATCGCAGTTTAAACTGTAAGGTATCATCCCTGTGACCACGTGGGCTTAGATTATTCTTATCAGATCAGAGCGGTTGATGATGACGGTGAAAGACGTGTATAGAACGTAACGATGTTGACGGGGCAGCAGTGACTACAAAGAAATATATACAAGTGATCTAATGATGGCACAGAGTACGAGCACAAGAGAACTATCTGATATATAAACTAATAGATATATAGGCTACTTTAGCTTTCACTCATAGCAATTATAGCTCACTTGTGCTCTCAACAGCTTGATCGCTGGTCAGTGCGAAACTTGTTGAGTGGGTCAAGTGGTCAGAAGACTGTGTTATTATTCAACATGGTATAAGCAAAGAGACTGCATATATTTGATACTCCTTCGCATCATAATATAATTTCTTTTGATTGTAGTTTCGGACCACTTGAAAGAACCTGAGTTGGCCATGTGGCCTTTGATTTCTGTTCTTCTCTTCCGTTCAAGAGGATTTCATCTCTTGGCATGGAATTTCTCACTGTTCTATTAGGTAAAGTTTCCTTTATCTTGTGAAGGAGTGTCTGTTGTGCTGCACATACTTATTATGGTGATAATTTGACAAAACTGAGGCTGATAAACACCAAGTTTAAGTGACATGGTGAGAAATACCACAGCGCAACGAGGAGCCCCCCACGAATAAATATGGGCGTCGCATGCAAGGATTCGCTTTACCTGTCATATAAATACGTGGTTCGCAGTTCTTGGGTTAATATCAGAATTTCTCAATATCCAACAGAGACCATAAAACAAGGGGGACAACTCATACATTGATCATTATTACTATTAAGTGTTTCCCTGATAAGTGTCCCCTTACAAAGCCTGTGCATGTGTTTGTCAGAGTTTATTTTAAACAATGAAATATTGAAACTGGTAGGCTACTGAACAGTACGTTTTACTCTGCACTGAAAGCTAGAGTAATGTGCTGCAGTGTGTAGGCTAAGCAAAATAAACGCAGTTTATAGTGGCCACTCCCAGACCATTGTTTGTGCACGTTAGATCTACGATATCGGAGAATATTCGGTAAAGATTACGCCTCGTCTTCCCCACCTGGCCCTGTCCAAACCGCTCTACTCTCACCTGTGTGGACAAAGAAACACACCCCCCCCCCCCCCCCACCCCAGGTTGTTTTACCTGGGCCTAGCCTATTGTATAAGTATCACGCTGGCTCACCTTTAACCATCAGTGTGTAGTCAGAGCCGGCGGGCATTGTTAGGAATGATTGAACAAACGAAAAGCTGGTTGCGTGCGCAGTTTAACCATCTTCGGCACGCCGCCACATGTTTTTACTCGTCATCCTTGGGAAAATTATTACTTTATAAGCGAGATCGGGAGGATTGACATTTCGCAAATTCCAAGATTTTCCTAGAAGAAAGAATAAAGAAATAAAATGGGACTGCATATTCTTTTCTTTATTACCGAAATTTCGCAGCATCCAGTTTTGCAATATCAGAGTTCCATTGTATGTATATATTTATAAATACACATATACATAATACATATATATATCACTGAATTTGGGCCTACTTCCTGCTGATTCACACTGTTTGTACTGCCAGTATTGTCTTACACCATAGATGACGTTGATTTGGGGGTGAAAAGGGGGCAAGAGAAGATCCAGTTTTACTGTTATAGCAAATTATTATTATTTAAATGAGTAGGGTTGTTACATTTATTCAAACTGTGCCGTACTTATATATTTTTATACATGTATGTATATAATAATTATTTTAAACACTATGACTAAGGAGTCATCTCTGAAAGATAAAGCATATTTATGAACTTATGTATTGATGTACATCATTTACCATATTCTGATATAGAGTATACATTTTCATTATATTTCCTGAAAATTTTTTTCTACATGTCTTTGTCCAGATATTCTTGTTATTGGCAAGGGAGACTGGGATTCTAAAGTTGACAGCAGTATCATCAGGTTTCTTCGCAGCAAAAAGATCAATGTAGAAATTTTACCAACAGTAAGTCTTTTTTTTTTCCTGTTCCTTACCCATTGTGGACCAGGTAGCTACAGGCACTGCTCTGCAGTCCAGTTTATGAGCAAAGAATATCAGAAATAACTGGCTGTTAGCTTTAAAACTTGGCTATTTGCTCACTTTGAGTTGAAGATCATCTCTCAGTTACAGCACGACTAGGCGTTCTTACAAACAATAAAATTAGAACTTTATACCTTTCTGTTTTTTAATTTTCTAGACATACTAGAAGAGACCCCACAGCCTTCATGGGAGATTTTTTTGAACATGGATCAGACAGTTCTACTCAGTGACTCAAAGTGTGTGGCAAGCGTGCACATCTTGACATTGGTATTTTGGATGGTTAAACTGAATATCACTCAACGAAAACATTTTTGTTATTTTAAATACATCATTCTATCGAACGTATAATTCAGGCAAACACGCTTGCGAGTTTACCATTCAGTTATTATTGCTTGTCTAAGATAATGTCAAACACAGTAAGCTTTTTTCAGCTTTACTTAAGTAAAAACACAGATCTTTATGCAACAAAATTGTGTTGCCAAATTTCATATGGATACATTCAGCAGTTTTCGAGTCCACAAACCATTTATGGGTTTTGTTGCAGATTTATAGTACAGTGGAACCCTGATAACACGTCCACCCCTAGGACCAAACTCGAAAGGTCGTGTTATAAGGGTGAGCGTGCTATCAGGGATCAACCATTTTTCTTGTCCAAATCCATGCTGATTTTCTGAAACATGAAAAAAAAGGCTTAGGAAACATTTGAAATAAAACAGAGCATACATTTATTATGCATATACTAATTAGAAGAGTCATTGCATATGTACTAATACTAGAGACACTATACAGATAAGACTGGACACTCCCTTCTTCACATCACTAAAAAATGCATGCACAGCCGCGCCCCCTCCTAGCATGTACACACTCTTCTTCACGTCATTAAAAAATGCGTGATGCGCCGCTTGCGTTTCTAATTCTTTATTCAAGGTCTGAATCAATTTGTGCCCTAACACATCTTTCTGGATCTTTTTGGGAAAACGAAAAAAAATGACATGTCATGAATCTTAAATTTGTGTAATCAAAGCCTGCACACCACTGCTCTCCTCGTCTTGGTTTCATGATTACCACTATTGTTGTTTACAAATTACAGACTGTACACTCTCGACGCTTGGGTGCACTGCATGTCAGGATAAACACAAAATTGGCCTAGTGTGGGGTTTTATCGGCATAGTGTCTTTCTTAATAGTACACTGTACTATATAAAGCATGCTTACTAAGAGCTTTTTTTTTTTCCATTAGATTTGAACAGTTTTTTTAAAACTTGGTAAGCGAGTCATGGTGCGTGGCAAGATAGGACAGGTGATAATGCACGATGCATGGTGATAAAAGTTGAAATACTGGTCAGTGGTGTGTTGTAGTGTAGTGTGTATACCTATGACACTGCATGTCAGGCGACGCCTAGGCTAATGTAACATGAGCATGAGATCACACGGACCAGATGTGCGCGCTGGGGTAAGAAAGGAGGTGAGAAGGATGGGTCAATACTGCGAGAAAGCGAGATAGCAAGATTTTCAGTGTTTTCATAGCATGTGGCTAGCACTAAGCACAGATCTCTGACAACTTTCCGCAGTGAACCGAGCGTGTTATGTGGATTGCATACGCAAACCCGAGTGTGTTATCGAAAATAAATTAGTATATCTGAAGAGGGGCTGGAACTGGACTTCGTGAAGAGAGTGTATTAAACGGGAGATCGTGTTAGGCCATGATTGTGCTAGCGAGGTTCCACTGTATAGAATAGAAGAGAACTCACGGCTTTCATGGGAGATTATTTAATTATAGGTAAAACCGACACTACCTTTAATAAATCCACAGAAAGGGTTTTGTGCCCCCGTTTCACATAAAACTGAGATTAAAATTAATGAAGAACCTTGTCAAAGCTATGGACAGAAATGGAGATGGCATATGGTAATCATGTGCACCTCGATGTTGTTATTTGAGTGATTAAACTGAATGTTACTCAAAGAAAATGTGTTTGGTGTTGTGAGCGCGTCATTCTATTGAACGTGCAGTTCAGATCAAACATGCTCGTGAGTTTACTATTCAGTTATTATCACCTTTCCAATAGAATGGTGCCAAACATCGTAATTTTTTTTTTCAGCTTTATGTAAGAAACACAGATCGTTATGCAACAATGCTGTGTGCCAAATTTCATATGGATACATCCAGTAGTTTTCGAGTCCATAAGCCTTTTGTGGGTTTGGTTGCAGATTTGTAGTATAGATTAGTGAACCTTTGATATTACTTGCTAATCTAGTCTTACAACAGACTGCAAATTTAAAATCTTGATATTTCAATGACTCTTCCATATTAGCTCTTGATAAAATATCCATTAATTGCAACAAAAATTATAAGCCCATTTTAGGCATTATTGCTCCACAAACAATTTTGGCATTCTGTTCAAAATTAATAAATCTAATGAAACTGTCCTCGTATATGGAATTAAACTAGAGAATCAAAATTGTAAAGGCAATGGGATTTTAGAGAGAGAAAAAAAAAAAAGGAGGAATATTATACAATTATATTGCATATAGAAAGATGATGCCTTATGATACAGTACGCTGCAGCATGTAAATTATTATGTGGTTCAAATACATTATAAAAATTAAATGCTTGATTGACTGAAAAACAAAACAACAGTTTTATTTTGGTGACAAATGAAAATGAGAAAAGTCAAATTAACCAGTGAAAATGTTAAGAATTAATTTATGTCTCTATAATAATTATATACGTTTACAAGTTACAGCTCGTCAAAATTACCAAGACAGCACAAAAGAATACAGTCGAGTCCACGCAAACCAGACTTTGATACAACGAATTTCTGATAAATCAAATAAAAACGAAACAATATATTTTTTTTCCTCTTTGCGCCTATGAAATGTCTCCGGCATAAATCGAAGCCATGGCCGTGAGTTTCTTTTAAATCGAACTGGTCAGCGCCGCCACAGAGGTAAAAATCAGCTATTGTCATCTCCATGTGGTTTCCATCAACGCGGATGCCGGCAGTTTGAAAACAAAGGAAACAGCGCCGCGGATGGGGCAAGAGGGGTTAGACAATGTATTGTGCCTCGCACGCAGCATATGTAGGCCATGTGTTTATGGGGGGGAGGGGAGAATAAACAGTGTATCAGGGTCAGCGCAGCTGACAATCGATTGATAATCAAGCATCCTAGCAGAGTCTATGGTACAGGTGTACGCATAAATGTACTAGTACACGAGTTAGATCTGCATGTATTACAATGTGTGTAAGTTAGGCTATAATAAAGCGCTGCGCCAGTGTTATGATGTTGGTTCTCGTACCGGGACAGGATAGGCCAGATTCTACATCGTGCTAGTTTTTTTTTTTTTTTTTTCACTTGCGGTTGACTCGCTTATATATCCTCACAGACTATGTGATGGCTTCCTTTAACTGTTTTCAGAGTTAAAACTATTTCAGGGATAAAACTTACTCACTGTCCTTTTTAGGACTAAAGCATTAACAGTCCTTTTCAGGGTTAAAACCTACTCATCAACAGTTCTTTTCATGGCTCTAACTCTTCTTTACATTACTTTTGCTTTCAACACAGCCCTTATTAAGGCTAGCAATCCAATCATATGAGAGGGCTTGAATTTAAGATAGACACAAAGTTCGGGAGCCGTAACGGGATATCTTTATAAAGGGAAATAATCCTGGAATAAAATAAAATAGTGCCTCATTATTCATTCGAGAATTGCTCCCCCCCCCTCCCCCCCACAACTCCTGTTAAAAACTGGAAGACGAACTCTCTTTAATCGAACCCATTAGGTTGGTCCCGGCAAATTCAGTTTAAGCGGACTCGACTGTATATCTAATGATGAAAGTGACAAAGATGAAATAGAGACAATACAATCCTATTTTATTTGTTTATTTATTTAATTTTATAATCTTCCTTGACTTTCTCACAGGAGCAAGCATGTTCTACCTTCAACTTTCTAAATTCAGAGAGAAGAGTTGTTGCTGCAGCTTTGATTCCTCCAAAGGTCATTTCCGACTTAGGTGATTTGATCTCTACTCGTGCCGTGGAGGAGATGGATTTTCTGGGAGAGAATGAGGAGGCAGGAGACTTTCGGTATCCAGAGGTGGAGAAACTGATGAAGTCCTTCAAAGAAAAAGGGATAACTGACACTGTGGCCAAGTATACGAGGGATAGAAAGAAGCTCATTGAGGCTGAGGCTGAAGAAAGGAAAACACAGGACATAGACAATCCTCCTAAGGACAGATAGAACCAACTGTGCACAGAGACAGTTAGTAGTGAGCCATTTGTGTGTGATGGTGCATGTCAGCTTGATTTGTTTGAACTGCAAAGATTTGAGCAGGCTGTGCAGATTTGTGATAAGACAAGCCATTTGACTGTGTACAGAATTTCTGGCTGAGGATGAGAAAGATAAGCCACAGAACACAGACAATCCTCCCAAGGATATAGTAAAACAACTTTACTGAAGGATAGCCAGTGCTGAGCCAATGGTGTATGATAGTGTGTAAAAAGTTTGTATGGACTGCAAAGATATGTCTTGCGCCCAGGGCAGATGAGTCGGAAACTGCGCAGGACGATCTCGAGTTACGGCCGTTTTTACCTATTTTCTGACTCAGATACCAAAATTTATACCAAATTTTTTATTTTTTTCAGGTTAAAACAGGTTAGATTTTCGTTTTGTGAAGAAAAAAAAAAAAAGAATTTTTGTACCTGAGTCAGAAAATAGTTAGAAACGGCTGTACATGTAGCTCGAAATCACCGGCGTGACTTTCGATTCAATTGCCATGGGTGCAAGACGTATTGTTTTTTAGTTTACACAGTTAGATCCCAGAAGGGACATTTGGGGAACATTGAGAAAATCAGAAATCAAGGAGCCCTGACTAAAAACTATCAATGCTATGACATAATTTTAAAAAGTATGGCTGCTAAGCTCAAAGGTGGGCTGAAGATGTTAGAGCAGATTGTGCTGTGCTGCAAAGATTTATGCAGGCTGTGCAGATACCAGACAAAACAAGCCATTTGACTTGACTGTGTACAGAATTTTTTGCATGGCAAAGAATGTTTATAAAAGGATAATCTATAAGATTTGTATTGATATGATAAGTTCATTTATGGTATAGACTGCAAGAAAACAGCTCTCTATGAAGATGTTCAGGAGAAGATAGGCTTCACACAGGAAATATCAGAACACATTGACATATTTGATGACATGGTAGTGGTTCAAAACATGTAAACCATTACAATTACATACATGTATTTATGAAATATGGTAATTTGTAAAATACATTTGTTTGTACAGAATAAATGTCTGTTGCATACTAAAAAAAAAAAAGAATTGTTGATCTATTACGTCCGTATGATTTTGTTTAGTTTATCTGTGAGTGAATTGAAACCCATACATCATACTTGAGGAATCATAGTGTGGAAAAGGGCTCCTACAAATACATGTCCATGTATAAGGAATTTTGTACATAGTTGCTTGTAAATGTGATACAATAAACAAATAAGCAAACAAATAAAAAATGTAACAATTCACACAATACTCTGGGGACACTCAAAGTAGCAGGCCTTTATCAGTCTGTTCTATAAGTATGAAAATCTGATCAGTGCATTAACTGATTCACTCCATGGTTTAACAAAGCACCTAATGAAGCCATGACCTGAATTCCATTTCACTTTGTGTGATATGTCCTTGGCTATAAAAACCGCAAGTTGATCCTCTGTCACAGGAGATACTGACAGGTGACAATTCTATGTATTTGTAAGTGATGAAGCTGGGTCACAATTTGAAACACAGGTCTACACTAAATTTATCTTGATGTTATTCACGGCTGTGAGCGGCTAGTCACTGAATGAGTTAACCCTAGAAGTGTCAGCGGACTGATTTGCTCAAATACTCGTTCATTATACATGTACATATATTATACATATGAATTATTTTGTCGAATAACATCCACACTTCAGTGACAAGGCAGTCACTTTATAATACTTTTTGGCCCAAACTGTCATTTTTTTTTAACATTAAACTTTGGAGAAATACTAGCACTCCAATTACAACTTCTTCTGACACTTTTATACATGTAGTTGAAAACTAATCCTGCCTTTGTGTATTTTCATGCACATTAGACATATCTGTCATTATCCACAAATGCCTTTTGAGATTGTTGTTGCTGCTATTGCTATTGTAATGCATACAGTGTATTATGATTATATCCAGTAAGAGGATCCAGAAATCAGTCTAGATTGGTGTCATGGGGTATGGGCACCTTGACGCAGTTTGATCAAAAAGAAGAAATTCAAATTCATGGCTCTGAAAGGAATAATAGATGGATGTTTTTACTAGTGGAAATGTACAAGCAAATTTATTAAAAAGAAAAAAAATGTAATGGAAAGAAAGCAGGTTTATGTAAAATGAAAAGCAATAACTGGGTCATCTTGACTGTCAATCCAGCTTGATCTCTCTGAATGGACTAACAGGGGATGTATTTAACAATTTAACAGATAGCAAGAATGAAAAAGCAATTCTATAACAAAAAAATTGAAGGAAGGAAGGCAAACTTGTGAAAAACAGAGATAACAACAGCAAAGTGTTAAAGATAGATTTGTCATACAAGAAAAATGGAAGAACGGGGAGGAAAGCATTATTATTTAAATGTCTGTTGTATATAATCTTGCATCATTGTTCCAAACACATCCTTTTTTCAAACAGAAACAGGCATGAAGCAGAACAAGGTGGATCCACAACCCCTCCTTCATTTATATATGTTAGCATTTTATATTTCAAAGATAACTGAAGTTCTCTTTTTTTTCTTTTCTTTTTTTTTTTTTAGAACTACCCTACTAAGCTCTAAAAGTGACATGAAGAAACCGCTGGCCTGCCAGTATTTCTACAGTGATACGTATTCATGATCAAGAAATCAAGTAACGATCTAATGATGGTACATGTTTAAGACTAGTGCTTGATTGTGCATTATATTGTTTCTTGAAAGTAATTCATATACAGAGAATAATAAGTGAGCCTTTGAGCAAAACAGCCCTTTGACAGTATATTATGCAGTAGGATTAGACAAAGTAATTCTAGTTCATAAATCTGATGCTGATTAGAATCAGATTCTATTTGTATGGAGTAAGATTAGATATTGTAATTTGTAATTATTTCTTATCGTGGTTTACAGATGTTGACTGTGATCAGATTTTAGATGTACACTAACATCATGGCAAAGAACCTGTTTAATGGGCTGTTATTAGGAAGAGATACAAGTTAATGGCCGACATATACCAGTTAACCTACTGTGCTGTTAAGAGACCCACTTAAACAGGATATAGAACAAAGCTTTAGAAATATCTATTCAAGAAATGAACCTTTGTTTATCCACGCAGCAGCTATTTGTGTACATTATAACTTTCATTGCAAGGTATCAGAAATCTGAAGGGAAAAAGAAGAGAACAAAAGGCAACATCAATGAGGATATTAAAATAGATTACATATGTAATGTTCTAAATGCAGATCATTGTGTATAATTATATACGTGTTTCCCTTTTTTTTCAGTATACGTAGAATCTTTCAATCTTAAGTGGTGTAAGATTATCTCCGTTTTAATGGATATTCTGACTGATCAGAAGAATTCCAGGTGGAAATTTTAGAGTTTTTGGACATTTTGCCTCAACATCAACAGCGGCGTTTCTGCATACTCTTCATCCGACATTTAATTGTCAAAGGCTCCTTAATATCGTTAACGTATGTACAGGACTTCTGAAATCCGGGACTTCACGATCGTTGAGCCATTGAAAGAAGCAGGTTCTGTATCTAATCTTTCCCATTTTCCTGGTAAGATTAGCGCTCACAATAGATCTACATGTTTGGTAAGATGTAGATGCCTGACTTCTTCTCCTTCATGTACATGTATTTATGCAATCTTTTTAGTCCTAAAAAAATAGACTTATGTCGGCTTTACCTGCATTTCTAGTATGATCAGAGGAAAGTTGGGTTTGGGAATTTTTAAAAATTTCTACCTGGACAGCGACGTCTCCTTGTACTCTTGAATCAATTATTAACTACTAAAGATTATTTAACATACATGTAGATGCTCCAGGAACACATGGACCTAAGGAAATATTTTCACTCTTAGCCAAGACGGTGGACGTCTTGTTTCCTATTCAAGAAGCCGAGGGATCGATAGACCTGAAAGAAAAGAAGGTTATTATAATAACCTTTTCCATTTCCCCGGTCGCATTATCATTGTCATCAGCAGCAGCATCGAGTGCCCTGCCGCAGAGCGTTGGCGCTCTTAGCCGTCTATAACCCTTGTTCTCCTACTGACGCAGTATCGCCTGTTTTCAGTCATGCAGTTAGTTCCTTCTCTGTCAGGTCAGTTCGGTCTCGCAGCTGCTCTTGTTTTCTGTCGCACAACTAATAAGTGATAACCTTGTCCGTGCAAGTCAATATAGATCTAATTACCAGGCCAGGACTCTGCGTGCCTTCTAGTGTGACTACTCGGCAAAGTTCGCCATGACCCAGAACACAACAACCCAGACACCTCGTCCTGCCCTGGGATGACATCGGGGAAAAGTGCACGTACAGACTTCCTCATAAATACATTTACACAAAGAGACGAAAAGAGTTGGCAAGCAATAAGAAAAATTTAAAATACATGTATGTAACTGTAAAAATATATCTTCAGGGCTGAACTGGGTTAACAAAGTGAAAAAAGCAAATTAAATGAATTAATAAAGCTTGACAGAGTAAAAAGTACATATTACCATTTCTGGCACAGCTCACCTGGTGTCGTTTAAAATCAGTTGAAACGGGTCTGGAGAGAAAAAAAAAAATAATAGGAAAAACGCCATTTCTCATTCATTTCCACTGTCAATAGACATGAAATACTGAAATAGAAATAAAAACCCAAAATAAGCTTAACTGCATGTGTTTAGAGAGACTGAACAAACTGCGACTGTTGACATTTTGTGCATTTGAATCCTTTAATGTGCGATGTTCACTTCGCTCATTAGGTCTTTCTCAATCTGCACCTAAATGACGTACATATTTTTTTACCACCGCACATCAAAGGCTGAGACGTAAGCGGCAAGTCAGCGGGGAAAGATGTGTGGACAGTGGAGCAAAGAGAAATGTATCTGAAAAGAAATGAAAGGGGGTTGGGGAGGAGAAGGGGGCTTGGCTTGTTTGTCTCAGGATTGGGGTGAGATCTTTGACCATGATCTATATTCTGGAGAAAGGTAACCGGCTTGTTACAAAAGGTAGGCTACTGAAAAGCATCGTTTTCCTCCGATCTACAGTAGTTTTGGGCATCTCCGATTCCAGTCTGTGTAACAGAACGGTAATGTTACGGGAATAGCAAAAGAAAAAATTGTTTGTCTCAGTCCTGCAGCCATTTTGATCCTACCAGTGCCTGCTGGATCTGGCGAGATTTTCCATATTGTGTTTGTTTTTCTTAAGCTTTCAATCCAAAGAAAGCAGGATTATCTCGGCTTTTTTTTTAGAAGTTGCCAATTTTTGCTGAGAAATTTTGTGGGTAGA
>JBCEWB010087999.1:2500-12579 GCA_039654565.1 Peronia peronii
TGCTGCCGCAGGTTATGTAGTAAAAGCCAGAGGGATGCTGTCAGCTGTCAGTTCTGTGGTCTTCATTATACAGACATCTCTGTATATAAATCAATATGATCAATGGGTATAGAGTCATTTGGTTACTTGGCATTGGCTGAACCAGAATAAAAAATGGTCATCTCAGAATCGGACGCGATAAAGATAGAAATTTTAGTATTGATTGTTTCTAAGTTATCTCTGTAGTGGCAGCTTGTTCTCTAATTGGATATAATGAACACACACAGCTGTTTCTGAAATAACAGGACAGTCTAGGGCTTAAGATACGAAGTTACATGTAATGGCCGACGTTTTCTATTGCATAAAATGAACTTACATAGTTGTCTCTAAAATGACAGAATATTCCAGGATTATATGCTATGAAGTTATCTCTATAGTGGCAGGATGTTACCATATGCCCGCAATGAACATATATAACACTGGTAAAACCAAATCAAAATGTAGTAAATGGCGACACACGGTTATCTTTGGGGCAGCAAGACGGCCTCGAATCTCAGATAATGGAGGAAAACATATCTTATACGTATAAAGCTTTCCATTACCTTCCAGTCAGTCTTTTGCATTACAATCACGATTCTAAGATGTGGAAAAAGAGAAGCTTGCAGGCCTGGAAATCAGGATTCAGAACGAACTTGTCTCACTGATAAGGGCAGAAAAGGTGGCAAAGATGATCACATTTTGGGGACATGTCAGATATGAAGAGCTGTGCTTGGCTAGACCATGAAAGGCAATGAGTTCTCTGTCCCCCATCATGGTGTCCTCAAGTCTCAAATCTAACCCTAAATTCTAATTAACGTTAATCTCAATTTAGCCCTAATTAACAAACTCAATTCTTAACCTTAAAAATGTCACTAGAAACTGTTACAGCGTAATTTTTTTTATAATAGCATTTATATTCTTGCTTAAAAAAAGTCAGTTCATGTCTTAGGATTAAGATGATATTGTATGAGTACTGATATTATCACCACTGATGTTATCATTTCTGCCACTCTCATCAGTGTGGCGCCTTCGTTTGGCGACACGTTCATTTGAATCTTAATTTCCAGACTTTGTAAGCCTCTCTTTTTCTACTGGAAAGGAGCGGTAATTATAATGCTAATGGCGGAATGGAAGATGTCTGAGACGATATTATTACAATATGCTCTCTTTGGACGAGAATTCCAAAACAAAGTAATAAACGATGTGCGGGTCTTTCACCAAATTGCTCTGTTGCTGTTCCTAACCTTAAATTTGAATCCTAACTCCAGTTCTTTAATAAAATGGTTATTCTATTATACAGAACTTCATTTGCAAACAGTCGGGCTCATATAGTATGATGAATACAGTTATGGCCTTGAAATAAAGGATGTTTCCAATATCCAGATTCAGCAATGGAAAAATTATGAGTAATGTTTGCACCGTTACTATATCCGGGTTCTTTGACAGGTGTTCAAAACAAGTGACGGATGTTCTCTGCCGTGCTCTGTCATGACAAATCTCCCAAGTGCCAGGCCTAACCATAATTGGGTAATTGCATTTGCCGGAGGTCCAATACCTGTGACAGCGCCCATGCCATGTTGACATACAGCGCCCCCTGGTGTTGACAGGGCCGCGCGTGATCTGATCAGGGCTTGCCCCAGTTTGTTCTGCCAATCAATGGCACGGCTTAAGCTGCACGCGCAAAACAATAAACGGCTTGCCAGGAGTTTAAATAACCATTCATAGGGCGATATTCCAGTCTAATTTGAGCGCCGAGTTATGAGACGCATTAATTGTTGTGTAAATAAAAGAAGTATTCCTTATTTCAAACAACAGCATTTTGTTTTTAAGCTTATTTGACCGGATATAATTTTCTTTCCTCTCTCTGTTTCTCTCTCTCTCTCTCTCTCTGTCTCTCTCTTCTTTCCCTCTCTTCTATTTCATTCTACATCTATCTCCTCTCTAATCCATTGTCTTCCTTCTCTGCATTTCGATCTCTGCCCTCTTTCCCTCATTGGTTTGATTTCTACTCTGTGCCCGTCTACCCCGCTTTACCCGCCCCTCTCATTCTCTTCTGTGTGTGTGCGTGTGTCACACACACTCGTATACTCGTATTTGATAATGATATGACTATATCTATGCGCATCATCTATCATTTGAGAAAAATGTAAATAAAAGACAGAGCCGGAGCTGGAAAGCAATTAAATATGAAAGGAGAACTTAAGTTACTTTCTTTTAAAATAAACATCATAAGAAACTCGGAATGTTGACGTTTACCTGACATGAAGCACAAGCGTTTTAAGATCAGATTAAAACATTTAAAACGTTACAGTGATGAAACTAGAATGAAGAAATTCATAAGCTAAGGATGTTAAGGAAGTACATGTTCTGCTTTTTATTCCTTTAATTAGTTCCACGTTTTTGAAAATTAGATCAGAGCAAGCAGAAAATAACCAAATAAATAGTTGAGCAAATAAACTCAGTCTTCCGACAACATTCCTGAGCTCGCAAGATGAAAGTTTGAAAAAAAAAAAAGAGCAGGTTGCCATTTTTCTAAACCTTGTAGTTGAATGTCCATACAAAACTTTTAAACATGAATTCCGACACTCAGTGACCGCTTCGCCTCCCTTTCCATTCTCCCCGCCCCTCCGCCCCATTCTCCACTATTTCCAAGTTTTTCAGAGGCTTTAACGATTGTACATAAACTCTTATGCTTGTCTCTGTAGCTTGAGTGTTGGTTGGTTTGTTGGTTTGTTAGTTTCTTTGTTGCTTGGTTGGTTGGTTGGCTGGTTGGTTGGTTGGTTGGTTGGTTGCTTGGTTGGTTGGTTGCTTGGTTGCTTGGTTGGTTGGTTGCTTGATTGGTTGGTTGGTTGGTTGCTTGATTGTTTGCTTGGTTGCTTGCTTGGTTGCTTGGTTGGTTGGTTGGTTGGTTGGTTGGTTGGTTGGTTGGTTGGTTGGTTGGTTGGTTGGTTAGTTGGTTGATTGGTTGATTGGTTGGTTGGTTGGTTGGTTGGTTGGTTGGTTGGTTGGTTATATACTTATTACGGTTCACAAGGTAAATACCTAACCCATTAAGAGGACAACATATGACCACTTTGATGAGAATAGCCAGAAGACTCTTCATTCCACCCACAGAAAAGGACCTCATCTCCTCTGTGGCCAGCCTTTCTCTTTTTCTTTGAGCAGCCCGCAAAGCTCTGAGACCACAAGAGCATCGTCGGAACATTTGGATCAATACGAAGATGGAAAACGGGAAGTGTAAAGGATTTGTTACAGCCAAAATGAGGATCGGAGAAAACGGGCGGGGAATGGAGGTGGGGGAAGATGGGCACAGAAAACTGAAAGTATGGGCAGACAAAAACTACATGAATGAATAAAGGGGGGGGGGGGAATAGAAAGCAAGAATAAGAGAATAATGGGAGGGGGGGGAGAGCCTAAGGAGACAGAGATAACTGATGGATACAGCACACGAGAGTGGCATAATGAGGTAAAGGAGACGGGGCAGGGAGGAAGACACAGATGGCTGAAGGTACAAGCAGACAAAAATGAAAGAGTAAGAAGGGAGGATAGGACGAGTAAAAAGAATATAATAGAAAAACAAAAGGAGGAACGAAAGAAGCTGAGAGAGAGAGAGAACACACAGCGGCCTGAAGATACTCGCAGACAAGAAAAAAGGAACAAGGAGGGAACGAGGGGAGGAAGAAGGGGACACATAGGACTGAAGGACAAGACTGATAAGAATGAAAGAATAAGGAAGAGAGGGTGGAGGAGAGAGACACAGATAGTCTCAAGGAATAGACCGGTTTAAAAAAACAATAATAGAATTAGGAGGAAGGGTGCAGAAGCAGGGCTGAAGGAATAAGAAATGATGAAGAAATAATGAGAAGAAATGCAGGAGCAGGGGAGGGATGACACATACGGCTAAAACAACTGACAGAGAGGAGTGAAAGAGTCAGTGAGGGAGGAGGAGGGAGACACCAAAGGAAAAAACTGAGAGGGAGGGAGTCTGAGCACCGCAATTGGCCAGCAGCTCAAGTGAGCCTCAATCTGGTCAACCCAATGAACGAACGACTGGCCAATATGTTCTTCCTGGATTGCCTGTTTGCCTTAATTTATTTTGCAGCTCTCCAGCGAGCGATGAAATACAATTTGGCTTGATTGCTGTTATCTGGACAAATTTAATTACAACGCCCCTATTTTTTAACCTATTCACGACAAGCGTTTGATCTGCAAACCGTTTTTTTTTCCTGGAACATGCTAGGCTTTTAGAAAATGGACCACATAACATATCATTTCCGCTCTGTAATCAGGCATTGTAATTCATGTTAGGCCTAAGGTTTGTCAGGTTTTTTTCATTTGTCAATGGGATATTAATTTATAATATCAAGAAAGGAAGACGGAATGAAAGAAAAAATGAAGGAGAGAATGAACGAATAAAAGAAAAAGAATGAAAAGAAAGAAGAAAGAAAAAAAGAAAGACAAAAGAAAGAAAGAATAAAAAAGGAGAGAAAGAAAGAACGAAAGGAAGAAAGAAAGAACGAAATAAAGAAAGAGAGAAAGAAAGAAAGAAAGTTTGATTGCTGGAATATGAACGTTAACACAATTAAGCGTTTTGCTCTTTACTGTTTAGAATTTCTAACAGAATAACTTGACCATCGGTTTGCAGATTTGGCCGTAGAACAGCATAAACAGGTGAGGCGGACAAGCCTTGGAGATGCTCTCTCTCTCTCTCTCTCTCTCTCTCTCTCTCTCTCTCTCTCTCTCTCTCTCTCTCTCTCTCTCTCTCTGTAACCATTTTGTTCTATCTGCCAGATTGAGACAGGTACTAACGATATGGCCCACTGTTAAAATATTGTTTTCTTGCAGGCAGTTCAAGATCGTCCTTAAAACACATCTGCGGAACTCATAGCTGTTGTGCTTTTGTTATCGCTTTGAGAAAGACTATAATTCTTTCTTTGGAATATAGAGCTTCATTTTTTTTCCAGGGGAAAATTTCTATATGTTGTCCTGCTAATTAAAAGTATTATCTGTTGCTTTGCCGATACACGATTTCAGTTGGTGATTGAGTTTTCTTTATTTGTTTGTTTGTATTCGGATTTAATGGCGTATTACAACGATTACGGTTAGATTGCACTGTTGGTAGTTGGTGACCAAGACTGCTGGAACTGGTGAGGAAGATACCTCTATCCCTTCAACTTTCTGATGGGCAATGAAGACACTTGTTGGTGTGAAATATTATCTCTAAACAGCTTGCCTTTAATTTTTTTTCCCTACTGATAATCATTCTAATGTTGCCATTATAGCTTCTGGCTCTCTAGTGAACCTGTAATCCTTTAACTTTAACTAATACATTCAATGCATTATCCAATCTCAACGTCTGTATTCTGACGCACGGTATTGAAAACGTTTCATAGGCAACCACTGTTTTAATAAACTGTCTTCATTGACATTTTTTAAGTAAGAGCACGGTTCCTAATTTCCTTTGAGATTAATTAATAAACTTGACAATTTCAAGGGCTAACTCATTGCGCTCAAGAGAATTTGACAGTCGTTTCATAATGAAATGTCATTGGGACAGCATTGCAGGAAATGGGCACTTCAACAAAATTTCTCAAAATAAATCATCAAGACAAAAAATACCTCGTTTCAAAAATCCCATAATCCTCCGGTGCTTTGTGGCTGATTCATTGATATCGATCAAAGCTGTTGCACAAGACAAACTTTTTTTAATATGACAAATTATCCTGGCAAACACATTGAGATAATACCAAACTCGTCTTAAGGATTCTCAAATCATTGTCAGAGAAAATGTTCCCACTTTAACTAAATATTTGGTCCAAAAAGTTCATCTCTATTGTAAAACGTATCCATCTGTTAATTGAATACTGCTATTTGTAACATTGTTACAAACCAAAAGTATTACAATAGATGTTCTTTATAGTATTGCACCAGAATGCGATTTTTGCTGAAGAGAGAAATCTATGTACCAGAAGAGGGCGAAATGATTTCAGAAAGGCTTCTCGAAATTTAATCTCCCAGTGATTGAATGGCAATTTATAAGTCACATCCATTTAGATCTTATCGCCAGTTGTAAAATCATAAAACTTACCTGGCTAATGCTGGGATGCGGATGGTTAAAATGATGGCCTTACGCTGAGAAGAAACCATCTTCCGCCCACCATGAATTTTAGGGAATTGCTGAAAATGTTCGTTTCAAGCAAAGAGCACAAAAGTGCATTTTCTCCTCTTTATATCCTATGTGTCTGAGACTGGAAAATGATAGGGCTAGTCAAAAGCAGTCTCCATTTGTGATTTTATTCTCATATTGTTTACTCCAGTTCTCCGAAAAGTATTAGTAACTCCCAAATATGAAGAATTTTTTTTGAGATTACTTTTTTGTTGACGTTGCTACTGTTTCACGAAGATTTCCGATAACTCATCAAATTTCATGTTCTTCTTGTGATAGATGAACACTGAAATTCTAATTTACGGATTTATATGGAGTATTCCTATGTATTCGTCCTGTTTTTTAACTGTTCAGAGTGCGACTTGTCTTTAAAGAAAAAAAAAAGGCACAAGGTTTGATATCACTTTTTGAGACAGATTTTGAAAATTATGCACAATAAAGAGGGAAATCGATAGCGTGTCAAGTCCAAGAATGTGTCCACAGATTATTTTAAATCCCGTTTTCATAAAGCCAGAAACCGGCCATTGGTCAGTATACGAAATAGATTATTTTCCTCTATGTTGACCCGTAGAAGAAGCTAATCAAAGACTACAAATTTTACCCCGTCCATCCTTTTCCTCACCCCCGCCCACTTCTCGTCTCTTTCCTCCCTTCCTCCCGCCCAACACGTAATATTTCCTTCCTATTTCAATGTATTTGTTGTTGTTTTTGTTGTTGTTGTTATTGTTGTTGTTTGTATTATAGGGTGGATATGGGTTGCCGCTTGACAATCTTTGTCTACATATATTCATACATTAGTGTATATTGAATGATAATGAGAAGGAGGTGGATTAGGATGACTTAGGAGGGAATGAGGAAGATAATGATGATGACGATGACGGCTTGGGAGTGACGAGAGAAAGACAGGCATGGTTGGGGGAGGGGGGGGGGAGATATTACTGTCAGCCATCTAGAAGGAAGTCCGAGGACTTGTGTGTGAGCAAACATGACCTGAAGCCTGTAGTGTGAGCGGAGACCTAAGGCAAGAGGTCAGAATCGCTTAACAGGAAGCCTTGGCTGTGAGCAGGAAAAAAAAAAAAAAACACGAAGCTGATGGCGAAGACATGTCAACTGGACTCGTAGAACTGTGAGATGTGGAGGGAAGGATTGGAGAGGGAAAAAGCATTGGAGAAGAAAGGGTTTGTAAATGGAAAGAAGGTGCTGATGAAGAGAGTATGGATGGCGGGTCGACTGAGATGAGAATGGGTATGTAAATAGAGACGAAAAAACAACAGAGAAAGGGTGTGACTGATAAAAGAGAGTAGATAAGAGAGGGTATCGGAAAGGGAGCAAGATGGACAGAGGACGTTCAGATGATCAGAGAATGCAGGACGGTAAGAACGCATAGACGGAAAGAACGTGTAGATAGGGAATGGTGTCAATGGAGAAAGAGTGTAGATGGAGAGAGAGTGTGTAGATGACAAAAGAGAATGCAAATGAGAATAAAGTATAGTTGGAGAGAGAGAAAGAGAGAGAGAGAGAGTAAAGAAGATAAAGTTTTGTGTTTGGATAAATGATATAGATGGTAAGAGTTAGTAGTCGTATGAAGAAGAGTTGTAGATGGACAGTGAATGAAAAATTAATGACAGAGACTATACATGGAAAGTATATGTAAATAGTGAAAGAATGTGGATGGACAGAATGTATTACACATATAACCAAAGAATTTAGTTGGAGAGAGGGTGTAAGTGATGAGCGAGGAGATGGTGGGAGAAGGTAGACACAGTGCAACGAGAGAGAGAGAGAGAGAGCGTGTGCACATGGAGAGATGGTGAAAAAGGGAGGGGGGGGGGGGGAGAATATAAGAGGGATGCAATTCATTTTTTTTTTTAGCGGTGCAGTTTTCTTGTTGTGAACCAGTTTGTACCTTCTTTGTATTGCCATGCTAGTGTCTGATCTTATCAGCAATTGGTTTTGTCGGTGATTTTGTTGTTGCCGTTAATGTGTTCTTTTTTTTTTTTTTTCATTATTATTGTTATCAATTGGTATTGTTTTTAAATGTTGCAGTTGTGGTGATGATCCGATAACTTCCTGGTAATCAACACCACAGCTATTGTTGTCGTTGTCGTTATTATTGTTGTTATTGTTGTTGTTTTGTTGTCGATAATGATAAGGATACTGTTCTTTAAGATTGTTCTTTTAAAAAAAAAAACGATTTTGGTAATAATGAGGTTGTCTATGCTAATTTTTGTTTTTGTTTTTGTTTTGTTTTGTTTTCATCTCGCTGGTGTCGATAATAGATATTCTGACGAAGATGGAGAACAAAGAATACGACAAAGAGTTTTAATAGGCTGGTAATAAGATCAAAAAAAATATCAATAATGTTTTACTAACTCAGTTCTCTAAACATTGACGTCTGCCAAACAATTCACACTGCAAATGTGGGGAAAACAAAAGAATAATATGCAAACAAAATAAAAATCGGCTGTTATTTCAAGCAAGTGCAGAGATCATTTACTGTGTGTAGACTTTCTGAGACATTCAGTGCGAGCGTCGCCTTCAATAGTGGTAAGCTCATGACGTCAAGTTGGGTGATCCACAGACAAAAAGTTCGGCTATTTTCGAGTTATTATGAAAATTAATCCTATAATTGTTATTAAAAACGGCTAGGGTAGCAGTGTTTATTCATGATATACATTCATTTATATATTTTTAACTGTATGTTATGCCTAGGTGCAACATGGAACGAGTACTTTTTTAAAAAATTATGCTTTATGTTGTTCGGAAAGTAATCAAACCCAAAGGATATTGAGCCCGAGTCTTGGACCAGATCGACACTATGACATTGTTAAGGTCAATTTGTCTAGCACTGATTGAGTTGATGAAATATTCAGTGGGATTTGCCTTCAACAGAACTTAATTAACAGAGAAACAGTTCGCCAATTCTCGACATGCAGGAGTTTAATCTTATCGATTAAGTGTAGTTAACACTTTAATTCAAATATATGCTTGGCGTTGTGTAGCAGCGTGCAGCGGAGTGGAATATTATTGAGTGTATGAGTGCCGAGAAAGGAACCGAGGGGACGTGGATCGCTTTACGTTGTATAGCTCTGTATGCTTGACTGCTCGGGATGACTGGACTGTTAACCCGTCTTATGTTGTTAATTTTTCTTATAAAAGATAATTCAGTAAAACTTTGGACTTTGCTGCTTTCATACAGAGGATGTGTATGCGTGTGAAAGAGAGAGAGGAAAAGAAAGGTGACAGAAAACGACAAGAGTAGAGAGAGACAGAGAGAGACAAGAGTAAGAGAAAAAACAGAGAGTGTGGGATAGACGGAGAGAGTTAAAAGAGAGATGAAGAGAGGAAAATAGGAGGAGACAAATACATAGTTTTGAGTGAAATATTTTAAGGTTTTAAAAAATGAAAGAAGAATTAGAGCTGCTGAGGGAAGAGAGCGAGCACTGGCCACGTCTTTAATAACTCACACAGACTTCCCGCGAATTGAGCGCGCATTGACCCGGATAAGCGACATGAGCAGCGAACGTGAAAAAAATCTGATGTTCAAAAGGCGGGTAAATTTATGCCCGATTGGCGGCAAATGTGCTCTGTGAAGGATATTAAGTAGCATAAAGACATTTGTTTTGATCTGTGGGAGTGGGGTCATGCAGAAACGACAAGGGTGGGGGAGAGAATGTGGGAAATCGATGTTTCTTCAATACCAAGTAGACCTCTCAAAGAATTATTAATACAGAGGACAAATCTGCTCCAAGAACAAAGTGCACAATCGGTAGATAACTAGCTAGCTAGCAAAGATAAATAGTAATGAACACTGACAAACAGACAGATAGATAGATAGACAGATAGATAGATAGATAGATAGATAGATAGATAGATAGATAGATAGATAGATAGA
>JBCEWB010088010.1:0-12578 GCA_039654565.1 Peronia peronii
TCTATCTATCTATCTATCTATCTATCTATCTATCTATCTATCTATCTATCTGTCTGTCTGTCTGTCTGCCTGTCTGTCTTTTGTCTATCCACCTATGTATCTATCTGTCTTACTAATCATCGATCGATCTGTATGTTTCCTGTCTCACTATTTATCCATAGTGATCTATCCATTTATTATTTATTTATCTTTTTGAAAATATTTGAAAATTAAGCCTGTGCATGATCGGTCACGACAACCGGTTATATCGGTCATGGAGTCATATCGATTAATCGATTACGATGACCGATGATCGGTTACGTTGTCGGTCATGATCAACCATGAAAGGAATAATTAATCATAGCTAAACAATTCGTCCTTGGCGGTACGCTAGTCACCCTTCCCATCCCCCTTTCCCTACTACGCGCATGTCAACTTTCGTTAAAAAAAAAGTCACTGATCCGCCAAGAGCTGATTTGTATTCACCATTTAACCCTAATAGTGTCAAGGGGACGATTTGCCGCAACCTCTCTATATTTTGCATATTAATTAAGTTTGAGATAGCTACAAAACGGTAGCACGATATTCGTTTAACACATGTATTGACATTGTCCCACTGTTATTTCTTGAATATGAATCTATATCATAGTGGAAATGTTGCATTCTGTTTTTTCTGGCGCTTTTATGGTTAATGCCATTAGGAGTGGTCGACTTCGGAGCACCCGGTGCAATTTTATATTACATGCTTCCCACCTATTCTCCCCCTCTCCCCCTTATACCCCCCTCAACCCTGTCCCACGTGCAAACTTCTTTGAATAAACGACTGAAACAGACCATAGTATATTTTCAAATAACCGCGGTATCTTGAAAAAAAAAACAAAGAGTAAAAGTCGTATGTAACAGACTATTGTTGAGCCTTTACACTTAGAGCCCTATTTGAACGGATATCTAGTAGTTTTTCCCCCAACCCCCACCTACCACACAGAACTTTGCCGTTGTTGTCATAGTTCGGCACGTGGTATGTCCTTCCCTAATTAGTCACTGGTGAGACGGTTGCCACTTTTATTTAAATCAAATTAAAATTACATCTAATGAAAGTTATAGGGTAATATTTGGTATCAAACTGCACTAGAATTCGACGCCCGATCGATCTGTAGTCAGATTTGTGAAATATTGAGTTTCACACTCCAAGTTCTTCTTGATCTAAGTCCCCGGTCAAAGGTCAAGTGAGCGAAACTCAGGCTGACTGCGGGTGGCGGCATTTTTTATTTTTTGTCACAATAGACCAAGGTCAAGGCCATAACTGATAATTATAACCGATGTGACGTCATACATGACAAAGAACGAAATATTTAACCGATAGAATAATCAATTATCGATGGTTATGGGAGTCGATTAACCGTTAACGGTCGGCCACGAACATTGTCGGTCATGCACAGGCCTATTGAAAATCTAGAGAGGAACGATGATGTTAAGCGCCTTCTCTTCAAATCCATGCATCAGGAGCAATAACCATACAACAAGAACAATTGCGAAAGCTAGTCATGTATAACTGATGTCAAATACAGAAGAAAAAAAAGAATGGGGAAAAATAGGTTTGTCAAGAGCTTATTGATGAATACCGGGGTGTAAAAGGATTTCTAAATATGAATATTGTTTATGTTTTGTTTTCCTTGATTTGTTCTCTTTGTTTGCAGCTTTATTTAATTTCCATTTTACTCTTTGCTGTTTTGTTTTGTCATTTTTAACAAAAAAATATGTTTTGCTTTTGTTTATAGCAAGCATGTAGTTGAGAAAGCATTATTGTTTACCCCTCTCGTGGTTAAGGTGCTATATATTTTTCTTATTAATGACAAATTAAAAATTTTAATTGATAAAATTGGCGGGGGGGGGGGGGAGGGGAGGGGGGAAGAAGGAGTGAGGAATATGTTTGAATATCACGTTATCGCTCTAAGTCTAATTTAAAGGAGAAATAAAACTATGGCATAAATGGAATTTCTATGTGTGGACACCTGACATAGACTCCCCTCCTTTTTTTCTTTTAGCAAAATTTCTTTGTTTACTCGTTTATTTGTTCCGTCGTTTTTTTTTTTGTTTTGTTTTTTAAGTATAAACAGAACCATATTGTTATTTTTGCGGTTATCTAGCTTGACCCTTCAGTCCTTTGTCTCTGTGTCTAAACTGCTGTAATTGTTTATACTGTGTGTTTTAAGTTGAATTATTTTGATGGATAATAATGCCTAAATAAAAAGTTTTCAATTTTGCTCATTAAAAACTATAATGTGTTCTGTTAATGCTGTGTCTACACCAGTCGCTTGTAATGTATGTTTTAAGTTATTTCGATGGAGTTTGAATAAAAGAGTTTCAATTTTGCTGATTATTCAGGAAGAGTATTATATTGTGTTATATTAGTGTTATTCTTCGTTGCAAATAAAATAGTGAGAAAAGAGAATATTTAATTGATTGCAGTTGTGTCAATTCACGTATGGAATGTGTGATACCAAAATAGTAGTAAAGTTTCTTATAGACCATGGAGTTTCAGTCCACTATATTGTACATTTCTATCATCTGATGGTCAAGACAATTACAAGTTAACATTTTTCACAGTTTATTCTGAGCTCCACGAATAATAAAAAATAATAAATAAAAATATATTAAAAAAAAAAAAGAAATGCATATTTCAACAAAACCAAGAAGTTTGAAAATTCGATGGCAACAACAACAACAACAACAATAACAACAAAACTTGTGGTTAAGTTCCGTGATGAACACAGATGAGGAGATGAGAGAGAACACAATGAGTTCCTGTCAACGAATAGGTTATTGTCTCATGGTTGAACAGGTTCTATGGACGGAAGTGGATTCGAACCATAGCGACGTAGGCAACATAATTATTGCCAAGACTTGGCCTTGATGCGTTAAAAGGACGTTGCTATTTTAATCGTTTACCTCAGAATGAAATCGTGATAATGGAGATGAGAGCAGGAGAAGATCAGATTACAGGCAGCTGTACCCAATTTTCTCTTTCACACACAGTTGCACATACCGGTAACCAAAATAATGATTGTCCATCTAGAGTAAAAATGTTCCATGGACATCGGTCCTGGCTAGGAATCATAAGTATTGGTACTATGATCATTACTGGTACCGTACTGGGGTTTCTGAATATTTATTATCCCAGGTAGCTTGTCGGTCGCTTTTTCTCCAGGAAAATTGAATTTCCACTGGGCTCCTGGCGTGGGCATGCAATAGTTGAAATCGCTGTTGTGATTACAATGGCTCAAAATACTGCTTGTTAGAATTGGGTTTTTCAATTTAATGCAGAGAAAACGACTTCATCCTTCTATTCGTTATTGTTGTTACAACAATAAGCTGCGCAGTAATTATCCATCTTGCATTAATCATTCATAGCACAGTATACCCTAATGTAAACTGAAAAAAAAGACGAATATAACTACCTTGATAACTATCACTTGATAATTCACAATATCAAACTGAGGAATTCGCATTGAACTACCATCAAATGAGCAATAGGGTTCAGTACGTCCAAAACAGCATAATAATAACACTAATTTATTTCGGGAAAAATCGAGGGTAGAAGAAGCAGAGGACGGCAGTGAGTAACATACGTGGACAGCCTGAACACCTGGGCAACATCAAAGGATATGAGCAACAACGAATTCATGAATGCCTCAAATGAGAGAGATGGATGGAGAGCCATAGCCGTCAATGCCTGTTCCAGGCAGGACACCACATGATGATGATGATGATTTCGTCTTCGAAGCGCTTTCTCTTACAGCAGCGAAGCCCTCTGTGGTAAGCATAAAATAATATGAAGTGGAAGGAGTTTTTTGAGAGTGGCTCACAAAATAGCTGGTCAACTTAAAAGCCCTACACATCTACGTTCCAACCACATCACGTCTTTTCTCAAAGATTAAATCGCAGCACTCGAAAGTAAAAATGGCGGAGTATGGTGACGATGACGATTTTCTTGCAATTTATGTGCTGCTTGTTGCTAAAAAAAAAAAAAAGAAAAAGAGAACCATATGGATGAAAGACTGGCTTCAGAAAAGGGGTCGTTTGAGCCATACCAATATTTTACGGGAATTATGGCTATCCTGTTGATTTCAGTAATTTTTTACGAATGAATGAAAACACATACCTGTAGATGCTGGAAATTATTCGGCCCAGTATAGAAAAACAAGCTACTGTTTTCAGAGCTCCAATAAGTGCACACGAGAGACTTACTGTCACATTGCGCTTTTTAGCAACAGGTGCTAATTACCAAGATCTGAAGTTTTCAAGCTGCATTTCACCACAGTCACTCAGTAAAATCATTCCAGAGACGTGAATTTACCAAGCCCTTAAAAATAATAAATTTGAGAAGTGCCACAGCTTGGGCTGATAAACTTCATCTGACCCAGCACCGGACAACTGGGTTCCCTCAACTGTTTTCATTTCCTTCAGAAATGACCCATGCACGTTACTAATCTTTTAAAGTAGTGAGTCCTTATTTGCGTCTGGTTCGAAAGTTCTCACAAAGTCTATCAAATTTTGGTAGGTCCTTTCCTTCTCCAGACGATTTAAATAATCTTTGGACCTTATTTTCCAGAGGCCTTCATGGGATCGGTAAATTTCAATGAATTGAAAGACTTTCTCTTTTGACCGCGTCGCCATTTTGCGAACTTGTTTATTAGTAGTTACGTTCAGCTGTGTAGCTCGTGAACACAATCTTCGGTAATTTTAGTATAGGCCTACTTCTCCCACAGTGTGTTCAAAGCCTAAGCATCGTGACACAAAAATTGCTACCTCTGCCCTGCCCTAAACTGAATCCATATTGATGTTCCCACTACATGCAAACGTGGAAAATAGAAAATGTTTTTCTCTGGAATTATTGAAAAAACTCAGATTCTGCTCGAATTTTGCCTTAATTTTGGGTTATTCATTTCAGAAATGTAATCAGATTTTTTGAGCGGTCAATCATTATAAAGGAAAGATATTGGCAGCGAAAAGATACTCCGCTAAACTCTGTGATGTCACTCCAAGGCCGTCACCGACGGTGGTGGTGAACACCGTTTACTGAACGCGCAAAACCGTCGCCAGAAAATCCAACATGTTGAATATCGTCGCCTAAGAACCAGTTTCGCGTATCATAATTTTGGGGCGAATTTTGTTTTATTTCACCATCCAAAAGCGCGTATCACCCTTCACCTTTCATGAAAATCTTACTCGAATCAGACCGTTAGTTTTTATTTAAATTAAAAGAGTTTTTATCGCGTATTTTGGGAAATAATTCCAAATTCGTTTATAATGAGATACTTGATTTGGGTCTTAATTTCGCTTCTTCCCAAAACACCTATTTGATATTGCACGGTAACAGCTCTTATAGTTCCGAAATCGTGTAGCCTGACTTGCACGGTGCGAAAATCAAATCGAGCACTGGATATAAAGCAAGCCACTTATCATGCAATGTTTCCACTGTTGTTTCGTTATTAGATTACTGTGAACTTCGTTACAGTAGTGGTAAAAAATGCTGGCTCATCCCAGTTATCGTCAACAAGAAGCAAACCTTTGCAGAGTCGTTTGCCAATTTTGTTTCTTTGCTATGAATGATATGTCATGGACGAAAGACTAACAAATGAAATCATGTTTCCGGGGCTTTGTTTGTCAGAGATTAAAACTAGATCTACTTGTAATTGGCAAAAGCTCCTATTCTCTAACAATACAAAACAAAATAAAAACATAGGAAAAATTGCCAACACCACGTACTGTTTGTTAGTTAATCATTTTTAACTCAATCTTTTGATAACCTTCAAATTTCTAGTAGCCCAAAAGTATACCAACTCTTAGATACTTCGTGAGATACAATGTATTGACAGTAATCAAAGCGATACCAATATTCAATAAGAAGATACGTCTTGTGTGTGCCACAGACAGGCTTCAGCAATAATCGATACTGTCACCGATCAACGTCAAAGGGAAGAAATGAGGAAAATACACGGAATGGCATGCCAGGGTCTCTTTAAAGAATATCATTTAATTTCGCAAATGATAGCAGCCCAGATCTGTTTTATTCAGAGGAGTATTTTTGTGAAAAAGATACGCCAGATGAGTCTGAAGACACTTACAGGTCACAATCAAATTCTGCCAGTAAGTGTGTTGAATCAAACAGAAACGAATTCCATAATCATCTGAATAGGCTGGAAGATCATATCAAATGGCTCAGGTGATTCACAAAGTGGCATTGAAGGAAGAGTGTCTAGAGTTAAAATCTCAAAAGAGAAAAGTATTCGTGCTAAAGGCCGACATAAAAAGCATACATTTGGATAACCGTCATCAAATAACCAAATGTCTTCATCACAGGAAGGACGTAGTCTTTGTTTAGACAGGGGAGTGTGCATGAGCAAAATGATAGAACTACATGTACCACGGAAAACCAAAATCTGCCCGAGCCTACTCCAGACACTTCTTACCAGCATACTCTAGAAGAAATTCCAATGCACAAAGGAAGCAAGAAAGGCTGTGCTGATCCAGTTTACGGACGAAAAACTAAAGAAACAGAAATAAACGCACGGTGATGACAAAGTCTTATTTACAGCAAAACCCTGCAGCTGTAATACTCTGAAAAATATAATGACCAACGTCAGAATGTTTTCAACGAATTCTAGGAAATGAAATAGGAACAAAAACGCTCAGCCATCATTGCGCACGTAAAGAAAGATTCCAAACAAACGATGCAAATGAATATGAAGTCACGACGGCCGTTTTTTGTTTGAATACCATTTCACTTTTGACAAATCAAAAATTAATGTATGTAAGCCTTCTTCATGGCAGGCCTTGGTTTCAAGTCTGATTCTGTCATACGCGCCTCATCGTCATCGTTGGCAGTGCAGTAGCGGAGAGCAATGTTTTACGGTGCCAGGTGAAGTTTCTCCTAGGGTTGTGAACAAAGCCTGGTGTGGCTGTGCAACTCAATTCTGGAGTGACGATCTCTTTGCAGCTGGTGCAAACGAAATAGGACGAGCAGCAGAGGCTGCTCGCTGTTTGCCGCGTCCTCGTTTCTCTGCTGTCTGCTGGGTTCTCTCCTTCTCCGCTGTCTGGCTCCTCTCTGCACCATTTGATGCCAGCAGTTACGGTCGTCAGCAGTTGTTTCCAAGCCATCAGGGTCAATATTGCCAACTTTCTTGTCACGTTTGCACACATCTTGAGCCTGAGGGTGCGGTGTCTTGTGCGTCTAGTATCAATGGCAAGTTGGCCCTTGGAAGTACGCCCATTTTCCATGCGCCTGACATGACCGAGCGAGCGTAGGCGTCTCTGACTCAGCATGGCGAACATACTTAGGATTCTAGTACTGGCTCCTGCCAGGTGATACATCATCGTCGTCCTTGGAAGTACAGTCCCAAAAGACAATGCTTGATGCGCCAGGTGAGGTTTCTCCTAGGGCTGTGAACAACGTCTGATGTGGCTGTGCAATCCAATTCTGGAGTGACAGTCTCTGTTGGGTGTAGAACCTTCCTCATGGCCACCCTTGTTTTCAAACATGTTTCTTGCATAAGCAAAAGCCACAAGGATATTTGGAAGAGGAGGTCATAATCTCACAAGTAGAAATTTTGGGAGATCTGCACCAAATGTTACTTCAGATGAGAAAGCAGAAGCCGTCAGAACATTTTTCAGATCTCCCGTTTTGATTCACTCACACAAGAGGCTGTTTCTGGATCCAGTATAGACAAAGCAGACTTTGTATAAGGATTAGTCTAGTGAAGTTCCTGAGCCAGTATCTTTGGGGAAATTTAGGGAGATCTTTTATAAAGACGTTGATACTGGGATACACAAACAACGGAAGGACATGTGAGAGACGTTCAACAGTTATACGATGGGGAACTTTTCAGAGGACGATTACAAGCTCATATTGAAGCAAAGAACAAAGCGGTGGATGAGATGGGCCGAGATATTGAGAAAGCCAAGTAAATAAAGGACACGACAGCACTGGCTGCAGATGTCCAGAAAGTCTTTTTAACACCCAAAGTCAACTGCACAGCAGCCTAGCCTATCGCAAAAGAAGCTACAGAACTACAATTGCATACGATATTGTGACAGCTGGCTAGCATGTCATGCCTGGTTAGAACTTCACACTGACCTCTGCTCTCAGATATTTTCAAACTGCATGATCCACTTCCTACACACCTATGTCACAGCAGCATATATGATTGTCTAGTCTGATGGTGGTAACTATCAGAATCGATATTACATTGTGGCTACCGGAATACTAAGAACGCTTGAAATATGTAACATAAAAGAAGTCCCGCAAAAGTTTTTACAAAAAGAGCACACACGCGTGCAGGCTGTGGCATGTCATGTTGCAGATTATGCCCCAGTCGTGTCATTGTGTCGGCGCACCAATCCTGTCCAACTTATTTCTGCAGATTTGTCTTTTTTCAACGAACTCACAGGTTGGCCGCAAAGCATACGGCGAAGGAAAAATTGTTGGGGACCCATGTCTTGTGGATCTCAGAATCATCCGTTATGTCAAGGGAGATATTCAAACCAAAGTCAGTTTTGATAGGAACTTTGGAGCCTTCTTTGTAGGTCATCTCTGCAGCCAGTTACATCGATACAAACCAGAAAAAAGCCATGGAACTGGACTCTGCAGAAATCAGTGACCCGAAGCGTCTCATGCCATTTGCTACTTATCTTATGATTCTTTGTAGGAATTTTGCACAGTTCTGAACGAAAATGACAGTCTGAATGATTGATAACATGATTTTTCGTATAATCCGTTGTTTTATAACTATAATTTCTGAAGTCTTAGGACAAAAGTGATCTCCTTATTTTGAAAGATACAGTGATGATGTGTCATTAATTTAGAACCTCATTGTAAATTGCTATTGTTTTGCACTCTTCAGGAGGAAGAACATGCCTTGATCTTTGTAATTTTTAAAAATCCAAGTACCTGTTGGCCATCAAGAGTGAAATTTATAGGACGACATATTAAAACAGAATGTTGCACATAACATAATCATTATATAAGTACTCAATTTTTGTCTGGATGTTCTTGTCCTTCTTTCATTTACTTTCGACATTACTGAACACATAGATGGTAGGGTAAAGACGAATAATTTCAGTAAGGTGCAGTTACCAGTTATGACCAATGTGCAGTTTTGGTGTTCACGACCGAATACTGATCAAAAATTATGTTTTTTATGTTAAATTATGCATGTAATATCAATATTTGTTGTGTGAAGGGTAACCTAGACAAAGTTTTTATAATACCGTCTTATTGCGAGCATCGACAGTTCGAATGTTTTCATTTATTTATCACAAATGAGCTTTTATGATACTTATTACTTTTTAAATGCACAAAATTCCATTTGAAAGGTATATTAATCCGCAGAGTTACTGCAGTACTTTGAAATTTAAGAATAAGGCTTCAAGCGGAAGCAGCATCTTATCGTTTATTGTAAGCATTGTTTCATAACAGAGCTCATCGTATTTTTTATCTTATGTTTTTGCTCGTGTTTTAGTGTTGGCATTGTTGGGATCAAATTTCACTTACAAAAAATACTTTTATTTGGAGAACTTTGTTTCTGAATTTTTTTATTTTATTTTATTTTTTTAAGAATACTACAATGGCAATTACAAGGGCCAAAAACATGTAACAAGTATTGTCATTTCAACCCAGTTCGCGTAAGTTGAGCTACGCTACTCATCATAAATTCATATATCGCGTAACATTAATTACTCTAAAAAAAAATTGATACATCTATCCCTTTATAGTTAACATCCAATATAAAAGTTTTTTACGAATTTTTATCATATTACAAGTTCAATATTCACAAAAGGAATAGATTTAATCAGTTTCTTGTCTCTCCTGAAAAATTTGCCAAAATTATGATACGCGAAACTGGCTCTTTTGCGACGATATGCCGGTTTGGCCTCCTGGTTTAACTTTTTTCCAGCAGTTTTTCATCCACATTTCCCCCGCCCTGTTTGCCGTTTCATTCCGAAACGGGAGTTTGGAACGTAGATGTGTAGGGCCCTTTACTTGCTTTGTAGACCTATGTGCTTTTTCAGAGCTTCATTTATGACTACTATTTCGTTGTAATGGTATATGGTCCAGACCTACTTGCAGTTTTGCTTTATTTATACATGTATTATGCATGTATATTATTATGTGTTCTGGTCCTTTACTCTTTTAACAGGGATGATGGGTATCCATGAATGCCGGTAACTGGGACGTTGGCTTGTTACTATGATGGCCCTAAAGAAGTTGACCAAACTAAACGTGTTTGACGATAGTGATTCAACTTTTAAACCTCCTGATACAGGTTGAATTACTATTCAATCATTTTAGTGGCAGATCCAGGCCTACTATGAAGAGCCCCTATTTTTTTTTATTTTATCATTATTTTTTTTTCCTCATAATCTTTCAAAACGAATCTGTAGGTCGCCGTGGCCATGTGATTTAGCGTCTGCTCCGTGGTGAAGACAACTCAGGTTGTGAGGTTGTATGTTTGACTCGCATGTCCATCCTTTGGGGGATGGAAGGATATGAAGATCGAAACCCGCATTTTTTTTTTTTTTTTTTTAGTGACTCAACGGTCCCATGGCTTTCTCTGCGTAGGGAAAACAGATTCTAACGTGACGCACGTTGAAGAACCCTTGGCAGATGAACATCGATGACGAGAGGGCGCAGTGCCGTTGTCCAGGCAAAATTTCAAAGTTCCAGATGTCTACCCATAAAAATTCTCACCCAACACGAGACGCCACTTAAACCCAGATAGTTCTACTTTCTTAGGAAAAACAAACAAGACTCTTTCAAAAAGGTTTCTAGGAATTTATTTGTTTTATTGCTTTTTGTTGTTGTTGTTTTGTTTTGTTTCAAAATAATAGTAATTTAAACAAAACGGCTTCAGCGATAGATTACCACTTCAACATGATTGGTCACATCCTGGTCACATCTCACGATCTTCAAGGGATTTCACAGCGCCCGAATTCTCGGGTATATGTCTCACTAGACTCGCTGAACATCTTCAACTGCATCCTCGAATCTATCATTGTGGCATACAATAACAGATCCATAAGTCGGTAAGAATTTGGGTCAGTTGGGATTATAAAAAGGCATATTCAATTTTCAGTTCAGAATTTGTTAATTTTGCGTGTGCATTTTAACATCTCTTTATGCTTTTCTGAGTTGTCGTGATGGCATGTCATATGAAAAAAAAAAAAAATTAACCCACTGATACTTTTCTTTCTCTCATTGAGATAGAGTGCTATGATAATTATTGTTCTTTTAAAAATTCTATTCTCCATTTTTCTGTAAATGTTTACCCCATAAATGTTCACCCAATTATTTTTGCTCTGTTAACATAGTGGTAAAGATGTGTAAATATAATTATGTTATTACCCAGCTACGAAGCGTTTGAACGGGAAATGTAGATTAGAGCTGGTATGATTTGCTTCAACCGACAGTGTTTACAGGTCGAGTGTTAAATTATGTATGATTATGTGGCAGCTATTGGGCAGAAAGTGGAAAATAGGGCCACAGTCAAAGCCAAGGTGATTGGATAATGCTCACCCACTGCGATTCAGTAGTGCCTTATGATCATGTTACTACCATGATACGCCAGGGTATCATAACGCTTTTAATACAACAGCTTGCTGGCAAATATGCAAGTAGACCTATATTGTAATTTGAACTGAGAGTGTAGTAGCTGCGCTGAGGGGGGAGAAAGCAAATTTATGCCAAATTAATTTCATGCTTTTTAGTGCCAACACAGGTTAAATTGATAATAAGCCTATTACAATGGACTTGTTCTGGAGCTACCATTGCTCCTAAAAATGGTGGCAGCGAATGCTTTGTTTGTTTAACATAGTAAATCCTTCGCAGCGCGGAAGATGGAGGTTGCTTGTTTGCGTATTAGTTCTGTTAGGATTTAATGGCGCATTAGCACGATTACGACAATTTAACATTGTACCAAACACAGTTAGCCTACGTTTAAGCGTACGAGATATAAAAGGCATATCAAAGAGTATAATGTGATTTGGATAATCAAAGATTGGAAAGAGGACTGTCTAGTAAGTAAACTTTGAAATGGCACACTTTGATTAAACTACTGAAGCTTGTGAACTGAAACTTTGCACACGCTCTTACTTCAGAAAGAACAATATAAATCTAATTTCTAATCTGACAGACATGTTCACGATAACGAATTTCGCTATTTGCGACCCACAAAATATAAGGCCATTATTTTTTGTTCAGATCTGTATGAGTATTAGCGGGTATACACTATTTCATAGCTGTTTTCTTCTGTGTTCACTGATGATCCAAAAATGTGCCCCAAATTCACACTTAATGCAGATGCGTTGTATTGTCTGAATCAATGGCATAGACTATAGAAATGTTATATGGTTCACGCCGAATCTCGGGATTGTGTGCACAAGGCTGATGTAAATGTTTTAGATAATGCTTTTCATCGTATTTCTTTAATGTGTGTGACTGTGTGGGAGTATGTATGCACGTGTGTGTAAATGCATGTGTGCGTGGGGGGGGGGGGGGGGGGGGGGGGGGGGTTTTTCATTTACTTTTTTAAGTTTTCCGG
>JBCEWB010088031.1:0-12578 GCA_039654565.1 Peronia peronii
AAGTTGCCTCCCCCCCCCCCCCCCCCCCCATCCCCTTTTGCCTTTCTGCAACGATTGTGGGAAACAGCCTATGTATCTTGTAGATCGGACCGTCGTGATGCGTCACAATACATATATATATATATATATACATGTATATATTGATCAGATCAAAAACAAAACAAAACAAAATAACCACAAAACAAATTCCATTAAATTTTGTTCTTATATCAGGATATCAACATTAGCAAAGTTTTCACATACACGCTCTATTTTAGGACTGTAAGCAGAATATACCAATCATTACTATATAAGATTGGGGGAGAAAAAGGGAGGGGGTGGTATGGTGTGAAGGGGGGGGGGAGAGTGGATATGTTTCATTCTGGCACCGCTCCTGCACGTGGTTGGCTATGGTAGGTCTATGCAATACAGTTTTTGACACCCATTCCTCATCTCGCACAAAATTGAGTGGTTTTTCTGTGCTGGGGACTAGATTATCATCAGCTCCAAAATAAAGAATGTTTGTTGAATGGCTTTTTTTTTTAACTCTTGAAAGAGACATAGGAGTCCTAAATTACTTTCCTTTTCGCTTCCACCATCACCAGACTGCCATTTTCTTCTCTTAAAGGCCATCTTTACTCAGACTTTTATAATCGGATCCACTGTTTTCTTCTTTCAGTTTAAAGGTGGCGAGACGGATGGACAGGCTATAATAATATCTTCAATCTGTATCTTATAATGGAGCGCAAATGTAATCATAAATATGTTTGACACATTAGATTTATTTTAGAACAATATATCTGTGAATAAAAGATTTCATGGGTTTGACTTTTAGAGCTCATGGATAGATTATCGTCCCTCTCTTTCAATTTTGTTTGTTTATTCATTCACCAGTAACACATTATAAAATAATGTACATATTCATTCTCATACATTTATTGTGCAAATTAATGGAAAACTACACAACTAATTAAATAAATCAGCCCGCACTGGTAGAAGACCAAAAGATGTTGTTTGTCTAGATCTTTAATCCTAACATCCTGATCAAACCCTCTCCCTCCCCTCTCCAAAAAGAAAAAGAAAAAAAAAAAAGGCTAGTGTATGATAGTGCAAAACTTCACGAGTGCCATGTCCCTGACACAATGTACTTTGATCTTCCTGGTCGGTGACCTGACCTTGCTTGAGAGACATGATCACACCTGTCCATGGTTATCTCTGGTTATGAATGTTTGCATGTGTTATCTTCACCATGCACCCCATAAGTGGATTTCAAAACTATGTTGACACTAGTACTGAGGAAAATTCTTGACCAGAGTCCTGTCCTAACCAGTAGAAAATCCACTGATGCGAACATATTTTGACTGTCTGTCTCTGTGTCATCTCTTTCCAGGTCGACGTGAAATGACTCGCCATCTCTCTCTATCCACTACTCTTCTGGTGCATTCCTCCAAAGACGGATTCGTCCAGTTCTTGATGTCATCCATCGACATTCTTCACTGTCTTCCTCTCGTATATTTTGACAGACATTTCTAAATTGGACGGATTTTGTTAAACCATAAGTTACCTTTTATTTCTGGTTTTGAGCGGGCATGGGTGGCTGACAGTACATATTATCTGATAATAATAATTATAATAATAATAAAAATAATAATAATAATAAAGGGCATTTATATAGCGCCTCACCCCTGGAGGGCTCGAAGCGCTTTACAGGAGAACCAAAATGTTGAACAGCCGCACACGAAATATGCCTCAAAACAAACATAGATAACATATAAATACATTCCCATGTGGACAAACCTGATAGTTTTTGTTCCAGTTATGGGCACATTGTGACATCAGGGCGGCAGAATCACACTCTTGACAGTATTACGGTCAGATATTGCATTAAAACTCTCAGCTGCCGCTGTCAACATTTTTTTTTTGCAATGTCAGAAAACTGGGCACATTTTAAAACTGCAAACAAAAGCGTCATACTGTACAAAGGTGATCTGATACCGTTTAGGGCAAATTGAAACAGGTGTAATATATTTTTTTTTACAAAATTCAATTGTCTTAACGAATCTGAAAATGGATGAATTGTTTTGCTTATAACCCACATACATCGTTTATTCTGGCCATAAGTACCTGGGTAACCACTGTTCGATTTTGCGTCTCACCACGGTTGTCGCAAAAAATCAGACGGTAGGGATGAGGGTGGAGGACGGAGGGAGTCAGAGTGTAGGACATAAAATCATCTCTTTAAGGTCATGTCCTTCTGTTGTCGGCACGCTGTTCGCATGGAGTGGCTTGTTACAGATGACTGTGCCAATTTTAACTAAACAACAACAACAACAAAAAGCCCGTATGGCTTTCTAAAACGCCACAACAAGGCACTTCACTCAGTGCAAGTGTAGTTTCCTGGCCTTCATAGATAAAACTGAAGATCTGCCCGTTGGGAACACATGGTCAGTCATGTGGCTTCATATAACTCTGTGTCCTTGATGTTGAAGATATACTGTGAAATCATAACTTAGACACTTTTATTTGTTTCTCTGTTTTTTATAAGATGACTCGATGTCTTTCAATCATAGGCTTTTTTTTTTTGCATCGAACATAACGCAAAGATCAGCTAACCATTAATTTGTTCAAGTTACTGTTATTGTTACTGCGCCATGTTGGTCGACGTGTCCTCTTCCAGTTATACGAGTGATTTTTTAAATTTTTTGTTTTTTTGTTTGTTAGGATAACCGTGATCGAAAAGATTGTCTTGTACAATATAGACTCGTGGTCATATAGTGGATGCATGACCAGCTTGTACACTTCCATTATCAGGTCAATAATCTGGCTGGGCTCTGCGATCAAGAATATCATGTGTTATTTAGATTATTATTATTATTATTATTATTATTATTATTATTGCTATTATTCTTATTATTATTGGTAAAAGTATGAACTCAAAGAATGTTACATTATCTTCGTTGGGAATATACTAGCTATGAAACGGTCTGGAAGGTCAGAGAGAACGAGAGAGAGAGAGAGAAAGAGAGAACAAAAAGAAGGGATAGGGAAGTCATCATGATCAGTCCATAACCCTGTCTAGAATTATCGAGACACCACTGATCAGCTGTCTCACACCACATATCTTGGGTTCTTGGACCTAACAGAATGAGAGACTAGAGCGAACGGAACGAGATTAAGAATAAACACAATACAGAAGGCTGAAAGAGATTTATTCAGTTCCTTGTTATTGATAAGCTGAAATCATTGAAAGAGTGGACAAAAAACATTCATGGTTGTTATTGGTACTAATTATACACAAGCGTTAGGTTTGCTTTCATTCAGTCCGACTTGGACTTCGGGAGCCTGGAGCCTTTTTCTGCCACGCTCGTGTTATCTTGTATGGGTACCTTAGCCTACACCTTTGAAGTTACAACACTGACAGATTATCCTGCTCTCATCATCTCCTCCCCCCCCCCAACCCCTCCCACACCCACTCTTCGTTTCCCACAGATACACTCCCTGCCTCATCCTTCCTCCATTTCTTTAAAGTGGTGATACCTGTGCCTTGGTCTAAGATGGTAGAGTAATAAACTGTTGTCCCCGGCTCTGGCGCCGAGAACAAGCTCTCAGGGTTCGTGAGAACTAGGACATCAACGTCACGCTGCTCATGCAATTATAATGGAAAGGACAGATTAAAGTTGCTCGTTTTTATAAATAAATAACATGGAAACAGCAAAGAGTAATTGTCTGGGACTAAAGAGTCGATGGTGATGATGAACATGGTTAAGAGCAGAGATTTTCTGTCAAAACAACAGTAATATTTAACATTGAACAAGCCAGCTTGGAATGTTGGTGACTCCACTCAGGCTTCAAAATGACGCAGTGAAAACCTAAATCAGATCCTCTCACTGACCGCGTTCTCCCTGAAATCCCTCCCCTAGTCCTATCCTCTCTCCGGATATACATTTAGTGATATTTGAAACATGCAATGGAGAACAAAGGGGTTGTACGGCCAAGTATATGTCAATTTCATGTGATTTCGTCACTCTGTCACCCAGATCCCAGATGTATTCATAACCTAACCTAACATGTAATAGAAATCCAATGTAAACTGCAAGCTATCATCCCTCCGGCCACGTAAATTTAGAATCCATATTATAAAACTGCAAGAAAACCCACAATAGGCTTATGGACTCAAAAATGGCTGAATGGATCCATCTGAAATTTGGCCCACAACAATGTTGCATATGGATCTGTGGGTGTTTCTATGTACATAAACCCGGAAAAAGCTTATTATCTTTGACGTTATTTTACAAATGCGGAAATAGTTGAATAATAAACTAACGTGGGTGTTTGATCCGAGTTGTACATTAGATAATATGATGCGTTCAAAACACCTTTTTCGAGTAAGATTGTTTAATCAACCAAAATATCAACACCCAGGTGCGCACGCTTGCCATACACTGTAAGTCTATTTAAAAAAAAAAAAATCCCTCCCACGGAGGCCGTGGTTTTCGTCTAGTGTTCTTATAAGATCAGACAGGGCGGTGTTTGACTGTCAGTGACTACAAAGAAAAATATTTTTATTATATCTGATCTAATGATGGCATAGCCTTAAACCAAAGAGATCTATCTGATACATGTTGTAAAGTAAGAGAATGCATACATTGCTTGAGCGTCATGCATAACTATTAAAGAAAGAAAGAAAGAGAGAGAAAAATTTCAAGAAACCAAAAAGGGGAAACGAACAAAGACAGCGGAATACAGAAAATAGTGGATTTTAGGAGGAATGTTGAACTTATTTGATTGCAAAGTTGCACCTGTTTGTGTGTGTGAGAGAGAGTGGCTATCAGCCGGATACCAGAGTTAATCACAGAAATTCCAGGTTCCCTATGCAATAGGAATTACCATGTCCCCGGGATCCCATCACCCGTTGGCCGCGTAATTTAAATGCATTGCCTCGACGCCCCTAAAACTGATGTGGTTGTCATTTTCTGTTATCTAGTATTATTCAATAAATTCATCAACTATACTAGTTATTTCATGACATTTTCTTTCCTATCCAGCTCAGGAAAGCTACATCTCTTTGTCACTGAAATTTCCTGGGATGAAAGTGAAAAATCGGGCTCTAACACGCATATTTATGATCTGCATTTCGTTTTTTGTTCCCTTTGACTTCGATGTTCACGTAGGACGGATTGCCACGCTAGCCCCGTGCGTCTATTGTAGTCGTCTGCCTGCCCATCTTTTATTTATGGTGTGACGTCCCAATGTACAATCTTGTCTTCTATCATCTGTGGCCTAGGGCTCTACAATAAAAGACTATTTTTTATACTAACTGTACCAAACTGTTTTTTGTTTTCATTTATTTTGCAAACTAATGCCACGAGCTGTGTTACTGTTTTCTTCTCCGGCTCTGAGCATGTCGGGCATCGATCTGTGTATACTTCACTGACAAACTGGATGCAGCGCTTTAGTTGTGTGACGTCACGAAGCTGCCATATTAGTTGTCCTCTAGCTGAGTGCAGGATGCGTGGTGATGTAACCGCAAAACTTTAGCCCTGTTATGTTTTGATTTCATCATAAAAAAAATCTGGAAGGGTGAGATTCAATTTGTTTAATGACTAGAAGCCACACATATTAAGGTTTCTAAATTACTGAAATTTGTACAGGTTAGTCCCGATCTCTGCTTGTGTTGCAATGCCATGTTCTGTTTGTTAGGAGTTTCTTTAAGGAAACTTGCTCATAGTATTGACATACTTGCTTTGTATGGTAATTTTTTGCAAAATCGACAATTGTGAAAAGGTTTACTGTCAAAATGTTGCTTTGTCTCGAATTTTGTTCCTTGGGTGAGGGGGAGGGGGGAGGGGGGGGGGTGTAGGATTATGGTGTTATCTAAGATGTGTGGTGAAGAAACAGAATCAGGGAGTAAGTCACGAGAAATTTACTTGTTTTGCATAACATCCATCTTGCTTGTGACTAAGAATAAATCGACTAAAGATTCGTCTTCGGTATTGATCACAGGAATCTGCTTTATTTGGATTTTTTTTTTTAAGTGTGCAAACACAGAACAGTGTTCGACAGACGTTCTCAAAGAAAACATTATATCCACACACATTCTCTGTTACATAATGTAATGTCCGTCTGAGGTAAGTGGTAGAAAAACTTGTCAGGTGGAGGGAGACAGGTGACGGTCTGCAGAGGAAGGGTAAGATGTTTCGGCCTTTAATTTCCTAATATCTCGTAGAACCCCGGCCATATTGGGGTTATGACTCCCAATGTGCATCACCCACATTTTTGTCCCTCATAGTGTCTTTGTGATTTGAACCAGATGTAGTTGACCGAGATGTTCTAACCATTGTGTTACGCTAGTCGCTGTTTTTATAGCATAACTTACTCTATTTATTGAAATCTACCGTCCGGAATCAAGCGGAATAGAATCCAAAATAAAAACGTGAAAAAAAAAAAAAAAAAGTCAAATAATACGGCAAATAGAGATAGTACTAGGACCCATATTAAAGTAGGACAGAAAACAAACAAACAACAATAAACACATATCATCAACAAAATAAGAGAATAGTCTGCTGGCGATGAAGAAAACTAGGGAAGGAATGCAGCGTTTTTGTTTTTGTTTTTTAAGATGATTTCTTTTTTTTTTTTTTAATTTTCTTATATTTTTTTTAACAAAGACCTGTCGCGATGACCTCCACCAGGAGATTGAAAGACGTATTAGGAACGTAACGTAAATTAAGCGGTGTTGGGGTCACATCGTTCCTTTTGCACCAAATCCAACAGGAATGGTTCTCTGCTGCTGGTGCTAGCTGACACAGAGCACTTCTAATATTCCGGCCACTTAAGTTGAGTTTCTTCAGTAGAGAAATACTGTTGAACCAACGTAGCCCGATGCTCTCACTTCTACTGCAAATATGTTTGCCTTCACTCCAGCTCTACGCATGTCCGTTAGGAGATCTTGGTACCTGGCCATCTTGTACTCGTGCTGCTCCTCCATTTTTTTTCTCATACGGAACAGTTAGCTCGATAAGGATGTACGACTTCGCAATCCTCGAGCTAAGCACTATGTCCGGCCTCATGTCTGAACTCTTAATTAATTCGGGATGTTCTCCCCATCCTGTCAAATCGGCGACTTTGTCCCAGTCAATGGCTCCTTCCAGTATTCCACGTACTGAGGTGTTGCAGGGAATCTTGATGGGGATACCTGTTGACTCTTGGACGAATGTATTTTTCCGGAATTCTGATTTCTCCAGCTTTGTCAGTGCCGATGCATTACAGTTTTTGCCAGCACTTCAAGGATACGGTTGTGCCGCCAGGTATATTTTCCACTGGCCAAGCTGTGCAACAGAGAGAACTTGTTGTAATGCCTGTTTTCCTCTATGGAGTGGACATTCGTCGCTGATCTCCTTCTTCCACCTGGTGAATCCGTCTTCTTAGTAGTAGTACATATAAAAGTGCTGGGTACAGTTTCTGTAGTGATGATGAATATTTATATTATCTTTGTTGGTTCTGAACTATGGTGTCAAGTCGGTTTCAAAACTTGTGCAAAAGAAAATGTTTCAAAACTTGTTGTGCTCCATAATCTTTTATTTCTCTACAAATCTGACACAGTTTGTCAAGATAGTCTAAGTATTCCAAATTTATTTGTCCCTACTGTTTGCCAGCAAATCCGTGCCCAAAGAATACAAAAAGTATAATAAATGTTCTTTTATTACATATACGTAGCATTCAATGCTGAGATTGAAAGAAAAGATCTTCATATTGGCCCAGAACTGATACATATACATGGGCTAAGAAGTATTTGAAATACTAATAGCATTAGATTAATGACAAAAATTTGAAATGAGTCTACAGGAATTTTTTATTTAATTTTTCAATCACCCGAGAGTCTGAATTACATACTCATTTCAAAAAGCCATTACTAGAAGACGCGCAAGGATAGCAGGAAATAGAGAATGAAGGATAACAGACTTGATTTTAAGCCTTCGTGTGATTCTATCCTTTCACCTATTCCTGTGAGAGTTTGGCTATTAATAACAGCACATCCAAAATGCACCTAAATGAAGGAAATTCAAAGTTACCCCTGCAACTCAAGTTCCTGGCGTACCAGGAGGTACAACCACCTGTTGTCTGCGTAATTTATTGCCGGGCTAAGCCTGAAAACTGACGGCTCCACTTGCAAAGAAATTAGGAAGTCCTAGCGCAGGTAACATGTCCTGGTCATAGCTTGAGGTTTGTTCTCTTAGCTGGGGCCAATCTAAACGCTCTCTTGAGACTTGCCATAACAGTAAAAAACTGCTGCCTGACTGTATACATGACAACTGACACGTCGGACAGTCGGCAGTTTGGGTAACAGCGGCACGGATAGAAAAGGCCTTCCTCTGTCTAGCTAGTGTGTGGTACAGCGTCACAATCCGCTCGTCTTAATGAGCCGCCTTGCTATTAACTGCCAGGAGGCCGTGAAATAATTTAAGAGAAAAAGGTGTAAAAAAACGTTCGGTTTCTCCTGCTGCTTATTGAGATATGTTGTTTGACAGATCTCCCTCACTCAAACTTTAGGTTTGTGGAATCTTATTGCGGAATAAATCTGGCTATTGAGGGGTATCAAAGGACCAAAGGAAGGACGTATTTTCGTTGAACGTAAGTCAACAACGTAAACAATGAGTGCAAATATTGATTAGTTTGTGTGACTCCTCCTTGTTTTGATCTTGCCACGAATCTTTGTAGACATTGCAATGTAGTCAGTTATATTTTAAAAAAATAAATGAATCCCCAATATTGATTTATTAAAGAGAAATTTACTGTTCAAAACTTCAAATTCTTATTTGCAGCAGGATGGAGATCTGTGTTCTAAATCTAATGAATTCAAAGGAAAAGAAAAAGCTAGTTAAATTTAGATATCCGATAGTGGAGACAGACTGTATCTAGATGCAGAACAAATGAGTGTGGAGGTTGTTGTGTCCTCATATGTTGTGAATAGTGATCACACAGAAAACTCACAGCGTGCCAGTTAGTTCGACTTATTGCAAAACGATGAATCCATCTCAGCAGCCCTGGACGCCAAGAATAAAGCATATGTAGAGTGGCAAAATGACCCAGCGTCCATCTCAAAAAGTGACAGATTCAAGCACCTACAGAGCAAAGCGCAGTCGGAACTGAGAAAAATGCAGGATCAGTGGTGATAGAGAAAGGCTGGGGAAGTACAGCGCGATGCTGACTCCCACAACTCCAAGAAGTTCTTCAGCGCCATAAAATCTGTATACGGCCCTTCAAGATCAGGATGCTTCTCCTTGCTGTCCAAAGACGGATCGAGCTTGATCAAAGACCAGGAAGGACTAAGAGACCGTTGGGTTGAAAATTTAGGCCTTCCACAGTTGACCCCACTGCCTTACAACAAATTCCCCAGCAACCAGTACTGGAAGAGTTGGATTCGCTCCCTTCCACTGAGGAGATCAAGAAAACCATCTCCCTGATGAACGTAGACAAAATCTCAGGAAAGGATGAGATCTAGCAAGCAGCAGACCCGAGCACCTTAGAGGCCTTCCACGACAAGCTGTGCAGCATCTGAGAGGAGAAGGAGATGCCAGAAACTTCCGCGACGCCTTGATTGTTGTTCTCTTCAAAAACAAGGAAAGCAAAGCTGATTGCGAAACTACAGAAGCATCTCATTACTCTCCATCACAGGCAAGATCTTCGCTCGCATCATCTTGAACAGACTCGTCACCGTCTGGGAACGTAAATACCGGAGTCGCAGTGCGGCTTTCGGCAAGGACGCAGTACGGTGGACATGATATTCGCTTTGAGACAGGTTCAGGAAAAATGCTTTGAACAGAACAAGGTCCTCCACTCCGTCTTTTATAGACCTGACAAAGGCTTTTGACACCGTCAACCGAGAGGCACTCTGGACAGTTTTGAGTCTCTTCGACTGTCTCAGGAAGTTTGTGAAGATGGTGCGGCTCTTCCACGACGGCATGACAGGCCAGGTCCTTGCAAGTGGCTATACATCGGCCACCTTCGACATCTCCAATGGAGTGAAGCAGGGCTGTGTGCTTGCATCCGTCCTGTTCAACCTCTTCTTCAAGTGCATATTGTCTCACGCTGTGCTAGATCTGAAGGAGAGCGTGTTCATCAGGTACCGCCTCGACGGTTCCCTCTTTGATCTCCGACATCTAAGTGCAAATACGAAGTACCAGCAAGTTCTCATCCAGGATGCTCTTTTTGCTGACGACTGTGTCCTTCTGGCACACGAGGACAGTGACCTGCAGCTGATGCAGGACAGATTTAAGAGGCAGCCAAAGCATTCTGCCTGACCATCAGCCTTGGCAAGACGGAAATGCTACACCAGCCTGCACCCAACACCAACCCTCTCGAGCCAGTCATCACCATCGACGGCATCCAGCTCAACAACGTGGACAGTTTAAAGTATCTGGGGAGCGTCATCTCAAAAGATGGATTCCTGGATAAAGAGATCGCGTCCAGGATCAGCAAGGCGAGTCAGGCACTCTGAAGACTGCGAACACGAGTGCTCAACCAACACAACATCCCCTTGTCCACCAAGGTGAAAGTCTACACTTCTGTGGTCCTGACCTCCTTGCTCTATGATTGTGAGTCATGGACCATCTATGGCTGGCACATGAAGAAGCTCGAGAACTTCCACATGCAATCCCTCCGTTCCATTCTCGGAATTCGATGGCAGGACCGAATCACCAACTTGGAGGTCCTGGACCGTGCCCAGTCAACTAGCATTGAAGCAATACTTCTCAATGCCCAACTGCCACGGGTGGGGCACACCATCAGGATAGAAGATCGCCGCATGCCTCGAAGGCTGCTATATGTCGAGCTGGTGACTGGCAAAAGGAAACAGGACAGCCCTCGCCTACGTTTCAAAGCCAGCCTCAAGTGGTGTAACATCAAATCAAAGGAGCTGGAAGCTGTGGCTGGCGAGAGAAAGAGCTGGCGAGCCATGATTCGCAGAGCCTCAACCAGCTTTGAGGACGACCGCCGTAAGAGACCAGCTGCTGCTGGAGAACAACGCCACAGAGCAACATCCTCAACCATAATGACAACGGAGTTCCATTGTCCCCCACTGTGCCCGACTCTGTGTGTCCAGACTGGGACTTCAGAGCCATCTCCGTGTCATAGATAATTCACACGATCCAGCTGTCTTCTTCAGATCCGAAGGATTACCACCAATAATTAAATGATTATTAGTTAATTAATTAATTAAATGAGGATTATGGCAAAAATAATGATGTTCATATGACGAATTAACGTTTTGCTTGGACAAGCTCCAGTGGAAAAGGTGCCTATAGAGCTATTCCATACAGTACAAGATCTCAGGCAGAGCGTGGGCAAGTGAAGCGATAGCTAACGTCTCCCATGGTTGCACAAATAGGACAAACCGCTATGGCAAATGTGCAACTTTTCCAGGGAAACTGAAGACAGCAAAAAAAAAAAAAAAAAGGCTGTTTTCTGAGGAGAGAGAGGGTATGAATTTCCAGTTTTTTTCTTGATGAATAATACATGCTATACACGGCTTATCTCATATACAGGGAAATTTGTGGGGGGAGGGGAGGGCGGGGGGGGGGGGGGAAGTACGCCTGCTGTGTGACCTTCAAGGGGAGGGGCGGCACCTGAAAAATCGGGAAGTCGATCAAAAAATCGAATCCGGATTTTTCTGTTTTCTCCAATCCTTTTCACTCCTTCTCTCTCTCTCTCTCTCCCAGAACCCCCCCCCCCTCTCCTTCTCTTTTATAACCATGCACAAAATGCTAACATCAAAGACAGTTTTTCCCAAGCAGCACATTGAAATCAATAATGATAATAACACAAAGTATAAGCACATTGAACAGTCGAATATCGATAAAGATCGTTCATCCAGAGTATTGACTTAATCCTAAATTTTGCGTTTATCCGGTATAATAGTTCAACTGTACTGTAGATGAAGCATAGCTAAGTCGCACAGGGCGTGTAACTCAATAAATGTGAAAATGGAGTATGATCGTTTTTTTCTATGTGGTCTTTCAGTTATGTGCGTTTGTTGTTGTTGTTGTTGTTGTTGTTATTGTTGTTGTTGTTGCTGTTGTTGTTGTTGTTGTTGTTGTTGTTGTTGTTATTGTTATTCTTGTTGTTGTTGTTCTTGTTGTTTTCTCAAAGCCAGTATACTCATTATGGCGAATGGAAGAGATGTTCTTCGGGAAATCTTGCAAACCCACATACAGATACATACAGATATACGCACACAAACACACACTCACACAGAGACAAAGTCACACACATACACACACGTACAAACACAGACCAAACATACACACAGAAGACAACTACACACAAACTCACACGCAGCCACACACACACAGTCACACACACACAGACGACAAATACGCACACACAGACAACAAAGACGTGAGTTTTATCGGGCAAACAAGGGGCGGACAACTAGTGTAACAAGGGAAACAACAAGACCTGATCTCAATGGCTTAATGCCCCTGTTAGAGGTGACCTGTCGAGCTGAGTCCTTCACTCAGAGCACTGGAGCTTAAGACATTTTACCATATGCATTCTCAGGAGCTGAAACATGAGGGGTAGGGGGGAAGGGAGGGAGTGGG
>JBCEWB010088042.1:0-12577 GCA_039654565.1 Peronia peronii
CAGCAAAACTTCATAGAACCACTTCAAACTTTCACAATGCAATTATCAATTATTTGTCTAAAGAATGCAAGGATAACACCCTTATTCCTCGCTTTGTTTTGTTTTAATAAATTTTTTATGTATGCACATTGATCAACTTATTTAGGCTCTTCCTACGGAGCTCAAAATGCTACTACTGTAATGAGATTTGCACATAATACGGTCAAGAAGTAGACAAAAGCTGTGGTAGAGTTTCACTGTCTTTACTCACATACAAAGACCGGGAGTGGGCTATAAAGTTATAGAATTTTTCTTATCGCACGCACAGTCACTCCTGGTAGGGAAATTCCCTGCCAGGTACATGCTGACCCCGCTGATCTCATGATTTATTACAGGCCGGTGGTCAGCGCCTGCAATAAACTAAGTGCTACGCTCTCACATAGTCTTAAATACACCGTGAAATCTAATAACAGCACATTAATATCTTTTCTTACTTCAACATATCTTGTTTTCACTTTCTCCTCTTAGTGCAGGTATATATAGCAGCATGATAGCATTTTATTCACCACTGATATTTGTTATTAAATAATATTAATGTAAAACTCAGGTTTAAATTAATATATAATACACCTGACCAGACATGAAGGTGAGAACTGGCTACCTGATAATAAAACATTGATCCTGTGAAATTATGGATGGTCTCCAAATTCTAAAATTTTATCTTCTATATGCTTGAATACCCACAAGCCTTTGGATAGTATATGTGACATGCAAAAAATATATTGTACAAATTTTGACCAACCTTCACATTAAAAACTGAGAGTACCAATACAGTCGAGTCCACTCAAATTGAACTCTGATTATCCGAATTTCTGATAATTCAAATAAAAATGAAACAATACATTTTTTGCCTCTTTGCGCATATTAAATTTCACATAACTAGAAGCCATCACCGCGAGTTTCCTTTAATTCGAACCGGTCAGCACCACCACAAAGGCAAAAATCGGCAATGACCTCTCCACGTGGTTTCCATCCAACGCAGAAAACAAAGGAGATAGCGCATGGGGCAAGAGGGATTAGACAATGAATTTGCAAGTATTGAGTGTGCGCCATGCCGCACATAGCTTAAGTAGGCCTTATGTGTTCAGCAGGAGATGTGGGGGGGGGGGCAGCATAAGGGGTTCAGTGGTGCCGAGCAAATTGATCAATAATCAAGCACCCTGGCAGAGCCCACCACAGTACAGGTATAACACATATAAGCCTACATATCACTGGACTAACTGTGTGGTACTTGTATGTGTGTCGGCAATTCTATAATAGGGTGTTGTTATGATCACTGTTGGTTCCAGTAGCACTGTGACAGGATAGACAAGATTCTACATTGTGCTTGTTTTGTTTTTTTCGCTGGGTTAGGATATTCTGTCTTTCAACCTCCTCTGGGATGGTTATCTCATTTTTTTCGCTTGCAGTTGACTCACTTTATCTAGATACCCTCACAGACTATGTGATGGCTTTCTCTAGCCTTTTTCTGAGTTAAACTTTATTAATAGTCCTTTTCAGAGCTAAAGCTTACTCAACAGCGCTTTTCAGGACTAAAACTTTATCAATACACGTAGTCCTTTTCAGAGCTAAAACCTAGGACTACTTATCAACAGTTCTTTTCAGGGCTAAAATTATGTGTATACAACCAGTCTTTTGCAGGACTAAACATTATAACATCATTTTGCCTGTACTTTTCTTTACTTTACTTTGACTTTCACGGCAGCCCTTATTAAGACTATCAATCCGATCAAACCTGTGGGCTTGAATTTAAGATAGAGGTGAAATTCGGAAGCCATAGCCCGATTTCCTTCTAAAGGAAAATAATTCTGTAATAAAATAATTAAATAATACCTTATTAGTCATTTGAGAATTGCGTCCCTTATTAAAACTGGAAGTCACTCTCTCTTTAATTGAACCCATTGGGGTGGTCCCAGCAAATTCGAATTAAGCGGACTTGACTGCATATCAATGAAACTACATAAAACTTACTCTACAAACCATCACGTTATATTTGCTGAGGACTGTAAATATGTGATGCATCGGGATGCTATGGTAATTAAGGTACCAGATGCCATTTCAAGATATAATAATTTTGAGTTGAAGGGATCAAAATTCTTTTTTTTTTTTTAAAGCAATAAATTCTATTTCTAAATAATTTCTATCAAATAACAACAAAATAGACACTGAAAACATTATTTAAAGGTGCTATTGTCTTTTATTGAGAAATTAGGTCATTCTTTTTACATTTGCTTCTGTTTGTTTTTATCAGCACCTTAAACAACTGCAACCTGGCAAAAAGTGTTTTCAATAAACTCCCAAAGCACTGCAACAATTGACCTCAAAATCCCACATATTCATAAAATTTTAGAAAATGTGGGCAAAATGTCATTGCTGTAAATCAATTCTGAGGTCCCCATTGTTAAGGAGATGTGTTGCTGAACTTTCACAGTGACTTTCTCAAAATGTTTCATTTCAAGATCCCTGGAGGTCACTCATTTTAATTGACCATGACTTGCCTAGCATGTAGATCTTACAGCTGTCAAATATATCAAATTAAATGTCAGATAATGCTCTCTCTAAGGGTGCCAAAAACCCAATTTGACCCAGGTGTACCTTAACTCTTGTTAGCCAGAATTAATTTTCTGGTTTTGTTGGAATTAATTCTCCTCAGAAATTTGTTAAATTGGGGTATGTATATAACAGGATATAACCCCCCCCCCCAACACACATACACACACAAATCTACTACTTTTTCAAGCAACTCCCGCTAGTTTCGCTTCTTTCTCCATCATTGAGCTTTTTAGTTTTGAAGTAGTTCCATTTAACAGCCATGTAGTTTGGAGTTTTTGAGGCTAACTGCACATCAACTCAGTGACCACTGGGTCGTCACTTCGGCTGCCACAGCCTGACCTAGCGACAACTGAGTCATCACTTCGAGTAATAAGAGTTAATCATCAAACTGTCGCTTTGCACCATATATGAGCTCACAGAATAGAGTTCAAAATTTGGCTGATCCAGTCCCCACATTCAGTCTGCTCTAGATTAATGTTTGATGGTATACGGTGCTTCAAAAAGCACTTAGCAATTCTTAGAGACGGAACAATTAAAACCTGGTTCATCTCTCTCAGACAGTGTCTTTTCTTTTTTTTAACTTCATTCTCACGAGTTTTTGCATAGGGTTTTCGCAGCTATATGTTCTGGATTGGTCTTTAGCTTTATTCTAGATTCAGGCAATTTTTTAAAGGTAGCTCTTTTAAGTCAAAGATAAACCCTCTTTTGGACGCTATGATTCTGGACAAGCACAGAAACCTCCTCTTCCTGGGGACTAAATCCAAATCCAGTGTACATGTATAGCAGTTTCAATGACACAAATCTTATAAAGATTACCCATTCACCACTTCTTTCTGTGACAAATCTCTGACATCATAGATTTACTAGAAAGTTTGTCCCTTGACAAACAATAAATGACATGAACCTGGCTGCTACAGAACAGACAAAAGCCCCTAAATCCCACATAAGCACATTTAAGTGTTGAGACAATCATATATAATTTCTTCTTTATGCATTTTATACATCTGCATTTTTCTTCACAGCTAGCTTACAGTGAAGGTGAGTAGAAAAGTTTGGGCATGGGACCAAAATTCTTTCAAATGGAAATGCTTTATGGCAGAAAATTCTCATAACTGTAAATGTTTGTACACTTTCCTCTTGTACTCTCTGTGATCAAATGTTTATGGATTTAGCAAAAGTAAGTATGAAATTCATCACCTAAGATAACTAAGATAACTCACAATTTTTACTACATCTATAGATGATCTCATTCTCAGGTAATATATATATCATATATCGGATAGTGACTCATTCAGAATTTCCTTATGATGGTGAATAATGTTCTGTTTGTTTAACATTGTGAGATTTTATATATGGTAGAGGTACCTTGCTTCTTTGTGTATATTATGGAACATGTTGCATTGTGAACAATTCATATAACATGGGTCATTTCTGTACAACTTTTGAGCCTAAAAACAGAGTCAAATACGGCGAGAGGATACATTGACTAACTTTTGCTGCATCTCAAGTACTTTGTTCACAATGCAGTTTCACCTACCACATGGCAAAACCTCTCGCCATGTAGAAATTCCGAATATCTTTTATATGCATGCAGTTATTTGGGACTGCATTTCTTTTCATGCATCACAGAAATGTACTATCATGATTTAAGAGTGATCATAAACCAAGACTCATAATAAATTACACAAAACCAAATATTTTATATATTTTGTATGAGGATTGTAAAATGCTATCATTGCGACTATGAGCATGCATTTCTTCATTCATGTAGCATATTGTATTTACACTTGACAGGCATCACTGCATTAACATCCAACAGACATCACTATATTTACATTTAACAGATATCACTGCATCTTACATTTGGTAGACATTACTATACAGTCGAGCACAGAAACCTCGAACACGGAAATCTCGAATTCATGGGTATGTCAAGCACTGTTATCAGTCCTGTTTAAATTCCTATATTTTCTTGCATTATTAACATGGATTTCTGAAACTCTCAACATGGATTTCTCAAATTATTTTATCATCATCTACTGGTTCTTAAGCGGCAAAATATCTGATCAGGCCCGTTTTGTCCAGCCTTCTCTCCCCTTACCTGATGATGATAAGGGAAAGGAGTGCAGGAGTGTCAGGGATGGGCAATGTAAAGTGTAGGTCTAAATTTGGGCCCCTTGAAGATGAATCACCAGGAGGGGGTAGTGTGGTAATTGAGCAGGGTGGTAGACAAGGCCACACATGCTGTCCTGGAATATTGTCAAGATCAAACTACAATAGTGTTGTCATGGTTATGTTCTCTTAGGACTCCTTCTATTCCTTTGTAAAAGAGGCCAACACGGAAATCTCTAACACATTTTTCGATCCCTGAGAAATTTGAGTTTTCCACGCTCAATTGTATTTACATTTGACAGATATTCATGCACTTACTTTCGACAGATGTCACTGTTCTTACTTATGGCAGATATCATTGCATTTACATTTGGTAGACATTACTACATTTGCACTCCACAGACATCACTGTATTTACTTTTGGCAGACATCATTCCATTTACATTCGACAGACATCATGGAAAGGGTCTCGAGTACGGAAATCTCGCCATGTTGGGGGCATGTTATTCTGGAGGTATTTACCACACTTGTGACATGGGGCTGAGAATAAGTTGGAAAAACCTTGAAGCCATATCTGCAGATTTAAAAAGAAGAGGAGTAACTTTGTATGGCCATTATTTCTATGTGAACACCGGAGAAAAATGAATCAGAAGTATCTCTTATAGTGAAACTATAAAGATTTTCTAAATACGCATATTTTTATCTTTAGTTTATATATAGTGTACTGAAAACTGGAAAAGGGAGCTGAATTTTAACTACATTGTAATTATTTCATTTTTTTTTTCTACTCACTGCGAATGGCGACTTTTGCTGGTGAGGGGGATCTTTTGAAGCCATCATCACATAACATGGTAAACATCCAAGAGGTAGAGTCTAGACTCTAGTATGTACATACTATAACAGATTTCCACACTTAAAAATATTCCGTGACTGAAGGAATAATAAGAGTGTCGGTTATGGGGAGGGGAGATTTGCCACAAGCTAATGAATCAAGCCAGCATGGAAATCCTTTGAAGTCTTGTTACTGATGTTTTTGGTTGGCCACATCATTTTTTTCCACCAGCTAGACAGACAAAAATGAAACTCACCACAAATGATCTGATGGCTATTTCTGGTTTGGCTGGAGCATAAAAATGTAAAGATGCTGCCTCTGCATGATCTGTGATCTGTTTGCAGACAAAAAAAATTAATGTACACAAAAACCAACATTAAAAACAGTGGAATCCGCTTAAAGTCAGACTCTCGGAACTGGGTTTAAGCAAAGGTTGACATTATCCTTTTTCAACGGCCACAATCTCTGCTAGATACAGCGAGTTAAAATATCATGTATTGTATATATTTATTGGGTTATGCCCTTAGGCCCTTATCCTCGAGCACAGCTTATCCCTATAACCACAAGCTAGTAGTAGTACATGTAGTATTCTGCCTTGAGTCAACATCTTTAAGAAGTTTCAACTTTCTTTCCAGACTGAGAACGTTGTACTTTTTTCAGACATTCTGATCATGGAGTTGGGGATAAAAGGTTGACTAGATCTAGTCATGGAAAGCGTAGAGTGCAGGAGTAGGAATGAATGTGATCTAAAGATGTGACTGAAATCAGGCGCAATGCTTTCTGCAATGCTTTCTGCACTGTGTGTGTGCGCATGTGTGTGTTTGTATATGTGAACAAATTCGGCAGAAAGAGACAAATGTGGGTGTATCCTCGCCCAGAAGCAAGCGAAGGTCAAGCATGAACTGTGTGCCACTCGGAGCAGTGTGTGTCTATATCAAGGCGGTCAGTGGTCTGTTGTACTGACAGCCCTGGTGTGTGTCCGCAGGCTCGCCAATGCACGTGAGGAGAACTGAGTGTGGAACTGTTGTGTGGGTATGCATTTGTTGTGTGTTGGTATATCCCTGCCAATGCGATACAAGTGAAAAGAGCCAAGCATCTTCTCATATAGCGATAGGCCCACAGGCTATGTGTCGTAACAAGGCATCTTTAATTCTCTTTTTTTTTTCTTTGTGCTCACAATTTATGGCTGCAGTAAGCCCACGTGAGTCATTTGGAGCTGACTTTAAGCAAAATCACCTCTGAAGGTGTTGACATTATCAGAAACAAGACCAATGAAATACAAAGGAAAAAAATTGAGGCCGCCAGAACACACTGGCTTTAACTGCAAATTTACTTTAAGCGAGCTGACTTCTCGCGGTTTCCATGTATCTGTCAAGTTCATTACATTTTCTTATTATTAGAGATGAACACATGTGCACTGACAATGAAGATAAAAAAAATATGGCTAACCAGAATAAAAAGTATCCAAATAAGGAAGAAGAATTATCTACGGCCTAAGAAGTCCTCAGCTTGCACCTTCCATTCTCTACCATAAAACAATGAAAAGCATAAAATAATTAAAACTTTAGATTTCCAAACTACAATCTGTGGCTGAAATGGCATATTTTTACCTTTTGAAAGACCTGATATCTTGACGATGACCAAATATCAATCTGAAAGAAAAGAATGCAAAAAGTGACACAGTGTAAAAAAAATGCTTCTTTCATAAAATTTTCTGTAATCTCTAAGAGTGCAAACAGTCTTACAACATCTCTGCACTAAGAGGACAGATATATCATGGCAGTTCCAAACTCTCTAAAGCAAAGCACTTAGTTTCAGGTCCAGCCCGACAATAAATTACACCAATGATAGGTGATTGGGCCACCGGGGCGTCAGGAATTTCCATTGCATACGGAGCTTGGAATTTCTTTAATTTTGATGCATTTTGATGTCCTGTTAATAGCCACTCTTTCACAGGAACAGATACAAACAAGTTTGCAATAAAAGTTTAAAATTCGGTCTATAATTCCTTATTCTCTCTACTCCGCTGTCTCTTCCCATTTTCTGGTAGTGGTTTGATAAAATATGCATATATTTCAAACTCTTTTGTGATAAAAATAAAAAATTCTTAAAATTCGCGTAAATCGTTTCTTTCACAGCCAATACTGTTCACAAGTCACGAAGTTTTAGCCTGTGGAATTTTTGTTTTTTCTTTAAAGAACATTTATGTCAGTTAGAGGCGAATATCCTAACAGCTCACAATGCTCCTGAATTTTTTTAAAGGTTGAAAATTTGTTTTTCTAAGCATTAAAGGCTAATTTTATGAAATAACTAAAGATAATTAATCTTCCCTATATTATCAAATACAAACAAATCCCTTGGAAAGAATATGATAGTGATACTCTGATACAGGTTGCACCTATGAATTACAGATAAATTACCTCAATGAACAATTAGATGTAGAGAACTCTCAAATCAAGGATTATTCAGGCAAATTTTGGTGAGTTAAAAACTTTAAGATGTGAGGAAGCCGTTCTTTAAAAAAAACAACTGAATTTCATGGTTCCATTTTTTTTTAATATATGTTTTTATAAACTCAAACTTATTTCACTATTTTACCTCTGAAATACACATCCATGTATACAATATTACTAATTAGATCTATATGCACTTAATTTCTATCACGTCAGCTTTTCAAATCCTTTAAAATATTATGATTATGTTTTGACTGTTTAGAGAAATGATCACATTCCTAATCTGTATGTAATCTGACTTCAAGCACTCACTCACTAATCAGCACAGATAATGTGCATCTCTCAGCCTGGGTCAAACTGGCCATTAACTAAGTGCTCTGTTTGGAACTGCCATGATTACTATATATGTAATTATCAAAACTGGACTAGCACAGCAGATTTGATAGAACAATTTTATAAGCAAACTCACCTGACCGTTCTCTGTTTTGAATGTTTCATCAATGCCTAGTACTTTCACCCACTCAATCATCAAACCTCTTAGAACCACTATTGCTCTCAGAATTCGACCAAACTCAATCTGAAAGAAATTTATATTTATATAAATATATATCTACAATTCTATCTAATCTACATCTCTACATCTAGATATATATCTCAGCATTTTATCAGTATATATATATCTTTATTTGTCTCTCTATGTAAATCGTAACAAACCATTTCAATGAATTATTTCAATCACAATGATACATACTCATAACCTAATTATACAGTGACATACAAAATTAATTTTAAAAAAAGTATCACAAATTGTACAAGTACATTCATATTTCACACTCATACATGGATATTCAAAATTCTAGAAATTATTTTAGAAATATATTTCACATATGAACTGCATGACTAAACACCCCAATTTTCAACACAATTCCTACTTAAGAGGAGGGGCAGCACCTGAAAAGTCAGAAAATCAATAAAAAAAATTGAATCCAGGTTTTTCTGTTATTCAAACATTTTGTCTATTTTTCTTCACAAATCTAGCTGTAGTTTCAACTGAAAACAGTATCTATGGTCAAAACTGACCATCAGAGGACAGCAGGGGGTAAAGAACAATTCATAAACACGCAACGAATTTCGCAAAAATGCACTACAAAAATCCAACTGCTGCGCCCATCACAAGCATTTCACGTGGGTAAATTTAGCATCGCGACCTTTCTCTTCCATTTCCCTAAACGTCTGGTCTAGATTCCCAGTCCCAGGTCACTCTACATTGAGACCACAGCCTGGAAAAGACCACATGTACACACAATAGTCTGATCCCGTTTCACTCGGAACATGCACCCGTGCATGATCAGCTCGACCTTTACCCTTTCGAGCACATTGTTCATTTGCTGGATAAAAATACCGCAGCGCACTCGTCACCAGCTAGGATTCTGACTGGCTGGGAGATCAGGGGTTGCAACACTTGCATTCTGACCTGGTCTGTTTACTTTGGCAAGGGGGCATTTACTACACACTTCGTAGTAGATTGCAAGAGAAGACCAAGAAAAGGAGACAACAGTGCGCTGCAGCTCAACGAAAGCCAAGATTACAAAAGGAAGCGGAAAAGGGGGTCCTATCTAGCAGGATCATTCTAATGTCAGTGGAGCATGAAAGTTTGGTTTTGCTTCAGCTTTCACTTATGAAAACTTTGAATGCGATTTTCTCAATATGCCCCCTTATTTCACTAGAAATCTAACTACACATTTATTTTCTAACACTTTTGCTTGAAATTTTGCATGCAGCTTGTCGTAACAACAACAAAGAAAAGTACGCATGGAAATTAGGATGTGTTCCATAGATCTGAAGATACACTGGATGAAGTGCGAAAAAATCTGCAAATTATCACTTTCCAATTCAGACATTGAAAATTCTGTAAAAAGAAAAGTTTTCCTCAAATGACAAAATCAATGCATACTTTTGTAGATTTTGTTCCAAACAATCCGTGTGCATATTTTCAAAGTGATCCATTGAATTTTGACAAATCCTATACATTTTAAAACTTCACTGCTCGCCTATATTGAAAATCCACGATGGCAGCGTTACCATGGCGACCAATGCTTTGCAATTTTGTTCAATTTTTTTTCTTCTAATTTGGCCATGTCTAACATAGGCAAGATGCTCAAACTCAGTATTTCCCATGCATTTTGAAAATGACCTTCAGGTGCCACTCCTCCCCTTAAAATATCATGATATAAATTACAGAATTTTCTGTGTATCATGTTAAACCACTGTATAAAAATTTTAAATAATCTACTTACCTGCATAATTCCACAGCTACCCAATGGCCGACTTATCGTGATTGTCATATCCTGATAACTTTGATCTAGGGATGCCACCAAAAGATCCACATTTCTGTATAAAAAGAGTGAGTAGATAAGAAGATATTATAAAAATCGGCCATAAAACTTACCATGGTGAAATCATGAAACTATAGAAGTGGTTAACAAATAACTATATCTATACAATAATCTGCAGTGAAACCCACAAAAGGCTTATGGACTCGAAAACTGCTGAAAGGATCCATCTGAAATTTGGCACACAGAATTCTGGCATAAAGGTCTGTGATTCTACTTACAGAAACACGAAAAAAGCTTATTTATTACATCTGATGTTATTCTAAAAATGCAATAATAACTGAAGAATAAACTTGCGAGGGTGTTTGATCCAAATTCTACGCTGGTACAATGGGAGGGGGAAGGGAGGGGGAGGGGAAGTGTGATGAATCTGTGATCTGAGAAAGTGTGGCCACATGATTGCAGCACTTTTCACCGTTTTAGCATTTTTTTGCTATTTTGGGGCATTCTTCTATATTTTAATAATGGAAGTCAATTGAAATTCTTTGTTGATTTTGAGACTTTTTTAATTAGGCAGACTTTCCTTACCTGGCACGAATGCAAAATACTCCTGTAAATAACTGTAGTGGTTTCTGTACTACAGTCAACCTCTATAGAGCCTACAGTTTAAGTCCGAACGCAAACATTCATCTAGCAGATGTCTAAATCTACAACAAATCCACCAGAATGTCTGAGAAACATCACTGTGTATTGCCCCCCTTTTTTTAAAATCTAAATTCAAGTCTAGGCCTGCCTTATATAGCCAGTACGAAGATATGACCCTGAGAAAGCCTACTACGCTGACGCAATGGCTACCCAACCAAGCCAAAATCAGTGTTGTATTTGGGAATAAAAATTGTTTGCAACGAAGGGTTTATTATGACCACTGCATGATTTGCTCTTTTTTTGGCATATAGCTTTTATCTTGTCGACAGAACTAAGGTATAGAATACAGATCTAAATGTCAGTTCTAGATTTAGCAGTAGAAATGGTCAATAGTTGAAAGACATTTAGAGCCTAGATCTAACTGAAAAGTTACATTATGTTCTATATACGTCTTTCAACCTCCTGGTGGAGGTTATCTCGATGGTCTCGATGATAACTGAAATGGACCAATTCATCAACACACCGAAACAAACTTCTACAAGTGGACTGCAGTCATGTCACACCAGCAACATGCTGAGTATAAGGAGTGGACTCATGTCTCGGGAGGCAAATTATTTTGCACTCCTTGCAATTTGGTATTAAATCACACAAAAAAAATCTGTGCTTGCTGCACATAAAGATACTGCAAAATATATGCCCAATTTGAAATGCTCACTTGATGATCCAGCAGAACATAATTTGAATCAATGTAATGTGAATGTTATCTGAGCCTGTGTTTGACAATCAATACCTCCTTTTTCTGTTTTTAATCATTATAAATGTAGTACACCCTTTTTTGAAACTCATCTGGCTGGTTGACTACTTTACAAAGTCGCATGAGACTTAAAAGTTAAATTGTTTAACTTTTGCATTAGTGTGGTGATTTGGCAGGCCAAGGAACAGTAGGTGTTTAGTTATATCGATTTTATTTATCGTGATCTTTGATAAATGCAGTGATGACATCGGTTTTGTGCCCTGTCGATTTACATGTTTCTTGTATTTGTCATCTTTGTATTATAATTATGGCACGAGGATCTGAAGATTATCCATGCTGGTAGTGCCTTTTTTTTTTAAAGTGTTCAGATTAATTACTAATCCCATGAGCTGTGCAGACTATTATATGAAACCGTTATAAAAATCTGTTGTAATTCATGAATTGTTCTTTTCGCATATTTTGGCTTATTTGGCTTTGAAAATGGCATTTTCTCGGATCACAGAGGAATTGCAGTCTGCAGCATACATTCAGCCTGATTTCTTCTCAGTTCAGTCATTGACTGGGAGGCTCTCGTCTAAAAGAAATTTAGATGTAATATTTTGCATGCATGCCCTTCCCTGCCCCCATACTTCACGGCGTTGCATTTCGGCTCGAATTGGGACTTTTAGTTCAGGCGATAAATCTCCCCCACCAGCGCGCCTGACGCGAGGTTAATGGGGGTCATGAGTCGGGCCTACGCGATAATGTTTCTAGGTCATGTTGTCCTTATTAATAGTTGATTTTAATCCTTTATATCTGTCGTCTTTCAATTACCAGCACTCATCTGCCTGTTCAACATTCAAGAATCATTTCTCGG
>JBCEWB010088053.1:0-10826 GCA_039654565.1 Peronia peronii
TAGATAGATAGATAGATAGATAGATAGATAGATAGATAGATAGATAGATAGATAGATAGATAGATAAACACACAGACAAAGAGAGAGAAAGGGAAAGGCAAAATCGAGAATGACTAGGGGACCAGTTGACATACACCGTACAACCTGGGGGATGGTCAACTTGACCTTTAGTGAAACAAGACTTCCCTGATGGAATCGAACATCTCTGTGCGAGCGTGCGAGCCTCTCTTGCCCACGGGCGCAGCGTGACCCGGGAATGATAGTAGGTGGCAAATACCGTGAAACTTCTGGCGGAGAAAATGAGAATCAGAATGGCAGAGCATCGCTCCGAGAGATAATATCTACGATGCTAGATAATCTGTCCTTTTTACCCGTTGTAGTAGATTTTCATCACGCTGTAAGCAAGCTAGGGCGGTATCGTCTGGATGCTGAGCGATACACTACAGACGTGTGGACATCCTGTGCCAACCTGTGTTAGAGTTAGGGCCAAAATGAAATTAAACCATGTTTATGCCTATCGCCATCTGACTGTATGAGTAAACAGTCAGTGACTAAGCCGCCAGCATTTTGGTCTGTGTCAGAATTAGGCCAAAACGAAACTAAACGATCATGCCCGAGTGTGGTTTAGTTTATCCCTACCACGATATAACATAAAGGATAATGTTGAGCCAATCCTTTTCAGCAAAATGCAAACAGTTTAATATGGCATATCTCATGAGATGAATATGCACGGTTATAGTTTAAAAATAAATAAATAAATAAATTTTAAAAAGCGAAAAAAAGAAATGAAGGAAAGAATGAAAGAAAGAAAGAAAGAGAGAAAGAGAAAAAAGGAAAGCTAGAAAGAAATGGAACTGAAATCAGCTTGGCCCAGATCGATTTAGACTGAAGTAGAAATACAGTGACAGTTTATAGGCTAAAATGCTGGAAAGCAGTTAGAATTGATCAATGAACTAAATCTCACTTTGACCCTTGAAGGTTAAGACGCGTTCAGCTTCCGGGAGAGACGCCGGTCGACGTTTGAAATACAAATTAATCTTTGTTTTTCGTACAGACAATAACCAAATAGCCTGCAGTGACAGGTCAATGCTTTATGGCACGGCACTGAAAAGCTGAATGAAAGAAAATATATGAGAGAGATTACAAAGAGTTCACTATGGGTAGCAGTGACTTTGATGAAATTCAACATTGCTCATAGGGTAAAGCGTAATGCTGTGACTTTCTTGTTACGCTACCTAGAGCTACCTAGACGAGGGGTTATTGATTTTGTTTTGTTTCAAGTATCTTTTAGATTAGTAACTTCAGTTGTTGATATGTTGTATGTGATTTGTTGTATGCCTCTTGGATAGAGGTTTGACTGTATATTTTGTTGGCACAAAAGAGCGACATTGCCCACAGACTATTTCTGCAGTGAGCAAAAAATCAAATGCTCTGAAATGCGTCTCCAATATTGGTGTCGGGGATGACTTTTCTGGTTCGGTTACATTACATGGGGATGATTACATTAGTTCGATGATTATATGATCAATTTGAAAGCATATTGTCCCCGCTGAAAAGTTCCATATCGTATCGTTGACCCCATGCTGGTCCAGTTTAACAAGCCAATAACTGCAATTTATGTTAGCGCAGTTGACAAAACACCTTTTTTGTCTGAAAACTATAGTTTTGCTATCGCTCTGTAGCACATGGCAGATAAAATACAGTTTTTGGGGAATGGAGTGGTGCAGTAGGTTGCCTTATAATCTTGTGGGAAGTTGCATTTGAATTGGTGGAGAAATGTTTATGAATTTGTGATGACAAAGGCGTTTTGTAAAATTAATTTAAATAATAGCTCGGACTACCTTTCGATGTCGCACAAAACAACTGCCTAGACTCGATTCCTGCCCCCATGTCTGAGCTCAAAATTAAAACTTTTAGGCATTTGTCGGGCAAGCGGCCATGGGTAATATTATCTCATTAACTCTTAATACTGGACTGAAGCTGATCCAGAGTAAACAAAATGGCTGGACGCGGGGCAGTGACCGTGGACAATGGTGATTGTACGCACTGAAGGAGACATGGGCCAAGTAGAACAATATGAAAGCCGCAGGCGAAAGTTTCAGACTACCATTAGAAGTATGGGACATGACCTGACTTGGAAAAGCCAAAAGACGACCAATGATATTTGTGCCATCATTTTTTTCTGAGTTGACTTTGTTGGCGAGTCTATTTCTTTTGGCTCAGATTTTTTACTCTCATTTATCTAAACTTCATTTTAATGCTTAATTAACAGAACAGCGCCTAACATTTTTTATGCTTATGTATTCAATAAGAGTGTTGTTCATCAGTATTTTAGACAACTTAATATTGGCTATGAACAGCAGATATCTTCAGTGCCTATGGTACATATTTTCACATTAAGACCAGAGCATGGATGGGTAACTGGAATAACTTAAACGGTATCCAAGCTCCCAAATATTAGATTCGTGCGGATTACCGGTCGCTCCATCTTCGTTTATGCTTACGGATCCCGGCCATAGATGTACTAAAATTTTTGAGTGCATCCATGGTCATAGTCGCCGACAGTTGCACAACAAAGAATGATCCAGTTCCACAGAAATAAGATGCTTCCGCAATATCTTGGGCATCTCCTATATGAACCATATCATAAGTATCATAATCATATCATAAGGCTAAATCGAAAGTCAAAGAACATATTGAAAAATTGGACCTCTTAGTCACTGTAAAACAGTGCAAGCTGACTTGGTATAGCCACATTACAAGATCCCACGGCCTGGCCAAGACGATCCTACAAGGAATTATTGAGGAAAAGAAGACACAGAGGTGAAAGAAGTGGATAGACAATATCCTAGAATGGATTGGCGGGAATATTTAGGCAGATGCACACCATAGAAAATGGTGGAGAGATGTGGTGTGAATATCCCTCCGGCGGGGCCCACACGGAGTATGGGAACCAATCAAGGAAGAAAGCAAGCATTCTGGGAGGAAAGAACGCAGGAGAAAAAAGCCACTTTTAAATGATAGACCAGATCAAAAATTACATAGATTCTAGTCTATTTCAATCAGTCACAATGGATCTCGGGTTTGCTTTGTCCTTCCTGTGTCATATGACAGGCTGATATTTATTCTGAAAATCCCCAGATTTCTCGCCACCTCCAGGGCGTGATGTCACAGACGATAAGTCATAGTACTGGCTTGCATGGTGACAATGGTAGTCCATCATCTTAGCGCCTGGCTCTAATCCTCGGCTAACCCTCCCTTCCTTGGCCAGTCCATGCCGTACCTCATAACGCTCTCACTTCAAAACAAGCCTGTCTGTGTGCGCTAACAGGGCTTGGGGTGTTCCTCCCGTCAGGACTGGGCGTAACAGGGTTTAACCCAGGAATTACACAGGATTTACGCAGGATTTACGGGAGGGCAATACTGAGTCAGAACTCGTCACCTTTCCCCTCTGTCCATTTCCTCACTCCAGATTTTATGCTATCGGCCGACATAGATATATGACATGTTCTTAAAAAAAAACAAGGAGTTCCACTGTTCTACAGTACTGCTTAGTCACGTGATCTATCCGTGTGCACGATGTCAAGAGTTTAGCTTTGAGAATATCAATAGAAACCGACGGGGTTTTTAGAGGTTCTATGATTATACTAATATTCATGGTTGAGAAATTATATTAAATTTCATGTTGTTGAGTGATATGAAATGAGTCCGTGTTTGGTCAATGTCTACTGTGTGGAAGAGAATGCTAGTACAAAGTACGATGAGCGAGTGTTCTATCAGATCGACTATGTCCTCCACACTTTTAGGATCAATGTTTAATTTCTCAGGCGGGTTTTGCTGAAAGACAATAACTTTTTCTGAGAACCGAAGATAAATGCCACTCGTGAAAAACTATAGATATAATTATTTTGTAACTTGGAGAACAATGAATATATTTATTATCAAGTTAACAGTTTCACTGGTAAATGCTTGCCGGGCGGGAGGGGAGGGCAAAGTGTTTTCGTACAAGAAATGGCGTATGGCTTATGCAAGCATCCAAAGGGAACTGGTTGTGGAGATCAGGAAGGAAGGGGAAGGTTGATAGAGCGATAGATATTTTAGATATTGATCCTGTAGCTGCGGCATCCAATCAGTGTCATCTTTCTACTTTTCTTTAAGATCTGACTCAGAAAGAAATGAAAATTTATCATGTTTCATCATGTATTGATATTGAAAACGTTTTTTTTTTATATCTACGAAATTGAACACCAGGAATGCTGTTGAAAAAATGTCAACTAGTAGGCTAGTAAGGAGAATCCATTATACCACCCGCGAACTTGATCCACACATCGACATTTAAGTTTATAAATACAAAGACCTAAAGGCAGTGATAGTGCTGCTTGAGATACAAGACCAGACCTGTTAGCACATAGTGATAGTAGGTTAAGTGCGGGTCTGAAGACTATCTTGTACTTGTCAAGAATACATAGTGTATTTAACCTTTTTTTTTTTTTTTTATTAAACGCAACACGCTCTGTACCGTCCATAAACAGTTGACATACGGAGCGAGGTTATCTCCGAAAAAGTGTAGAAATAGATACCAGAGTGGAGTGTTTACGTAAACAGAGGCTAGGGGTCAGCAAAATGTTTACCGTTATCAGATGTTTTAACGACGAGTACTCGTGGTAAACAAAAACATTGGTGAGTGAAATGAAACAAAAAGGGGCAAAGTTTAGAATGGAATGATATGCTAGGCCGAGAGCGGGCGAAAGATTTTGGAGTTGACGTGATAGGTTGGATGTATGAAACAGAAAGATCAATAAAGGAACAGTCGGAAAAGGGGAGAAGCAGAGAGAGAGAGAGAGACAGAGAGAGAGAGAGAGACAGAGAGACAGAAAAAGTTGAAGAGGTGTCGGTGGCCTAGTGGCTGGGCCATCTTACTCGGGATCAAAAGTTCCTCGTTTGAATCATAACGGATCCCGACATTTTGGTGGTTTTTTGGGGGGAAAGAAATTATGCATAAATTTCATGACTCGACCTATTTTAAAAAAGGCACTCAGTTATAGATGATAAATGCAATTATTACATTGATAAGGATGTGCGTATCTAACAGGCAGTCGCCTTGTGTGTTCCCAGGAAGCTGAGAATGCGTAATAATTATGAGTGTCTCCCTTTGGTCTGTCGGGATAATAATAGATTGTAAAGCTCTTAGAGTCGTCATGTACAGGGATAGGCGCTCTATAAATGCTATCTCTCTATGATTAATAGAGATTGATTAAATCACCGAAGAATGATATAAAATTGAGCATCTAAGGTCGGTACATATAATTACTGGAGGTGCAAATATCGTATTTATTGAGAAATTGCCAATTACCAATAAGTTTAATTCTATTACATCTAAGTTATAATTTTTCCCAAACTTCATGGTTCTGAACAAAGGTAAAGCAACAGGAACAGAGAACTTGAACTTTAAAGGGGAGATGCCATGGTTGAGGGAACAAGCGTCTTCCTCTCGATGAAAGTGTTGTGAGTTCAAATGTTGCCACAGAGTAGAAATCATTCAGATCTGATCTTTCAGTGGCGCAACGGTGGACTGTCTTCTTCCATTGGCAAACTTTGTGTCTGAAATGGACAGTTTAAACTCATTTCAAGAGTAGGCTGAGACGCCTCGGTCCCGGCAAAAGAAATAAATGAATAAAGAAAGGAGGAAAGAAAGAAAGGAATATCCCGAATTTTCTATCCATATTTCTTCCGACCAAATAGTACATGTACCAAAACCACACAGATTCGTACTTTCCTTCCTACATTTCGTACCAAATCAACTCAATGATAATAATATTATGTACTAGGGGAAAACTATACAGATGGAATCTTCGAAGATACTGCGGTCAGCGTAATATGGGCATGAACTTTACCTAACATTCTAAAGAACAAGCCTGCTGTAAGCTTAATTCTTTACATTTCGGTTTTGCAATCACAGAACAATGACCCATAGAAAGAACGGGATCAGATGGTGAAACTTGCTCTTTTTTTTATTTAAATTTTCTGAATGTCAATTCCTAAAAAAGAAAAGGGGGGGGGGGGGGAGGGAGGAGGTGATGGGAGGGATATTCTTATTCACCGATCATTGTTAGATCTGTAGTGCGCGTAATGAAATAAGCACAAGCTGTCCGGTGACTCGAAACAAACTGGCAATATCTTCAGACATCAATTTTTTTTACAGCAGATAAAGAGGAAGAAAGATACTAATACTAAAGATACTAATTTATCAACTCGGTCTCGTGATAACTTCAATTCAGACTGGTGTATCGCAAATTTCCCTTCGCAAACCATCCACAAGAGGTCATTTCCGGTCTGCTTTTCTTCAGTCTCCCCTCTTCCTCTTCCCACCCACCTCCCCTCCCCCACCTGCTTCCTCCAGGCGTGACATTCAATACGGTAGGAGGATTAACACTTCAAATGTCAAGGAGGGTCGAGCTGCTAAAAAACGGGCTTATTAAACTTGGTATTGCAATCCCTTTGTTAAAACACATCATGTAGTTATATACTCATCTGACAACGCTTTAAGGCGTAAATTGTCATCATTTGCTGAAGTTCTATGTTTATGCCATTATAGAAACTCTGAAACACGTTAGCACCTTCTAATTGAGTCCTGTAGGGTTAAAGGTGGGATCGAGGAAACGATGCGGTCGAGGCAGAGATTTAGACAAGACATGTGGGAATCGCATAGCGATCAATTAGTCAGCCAATTACCAAGAGTCGAGGGTGTCAAAATTCAAAGCCTGGTCCCGAGAGATGCGCCGTATGGGGCTCCGATATTCCCTACCTGGACTAGATAGTTCCCAGGGTTTCAGTTGGATTTCACTCACTCACAGATTATATTAAAGATAAATTTGATAGGCACGACTGAGTTTCTCTACTCCCAGATCATAAAACTCTTTCTCCCTCTTTCTCCAGGGTTTCAACAGCCACATTTAGTCATTTTCAAGACAAAGTATTTCTAATCAAAAGACAAATAACGTGTGCATGTATGTGTGTGGGTGTGGGTATGTGTATGTGTCTCCTCAACTATAATTCTAAATTATGCACTTTTCCACACTCATTTAGATTATCAACATTAAAAATGATGTAACATCCCTGCGTTAATATTGCCGCTGTCAAGATGAGGAAACTGACAAACAGATCGATACCCGAGGATCAATCTTACTCTAGTAGTGAGGCACGCATGCTGTTTTCTTCGCTCTGTGGCTTGAGCAGCTGGGAAACTTTAGCTTATACGATAAGATAACATCAGGCAAACAGACACAGGCCCTGTACGTGCTTCGACAAAAGCCTCTTCACGGAGAACATTGTTGTAAAAAAAATCGAATTTCAGTTTTGCGATTTCAGTTTTAACTCTTTGAGCCCTGAATCCCTGAATCCACCGTGACTTTCCTGCCTTAACTCCTGAAGGATTTAAGCCTACATTTGATACACTATTTTTGAAGTAAATGTAATCGACTGTTGTTGTTGCCGCTAAATACAAGGCCTAAGCATATCACAATGCGATGTGATCTTGATAACCGTGCTACTGTTATAAAGACCACACTGAGTGTTAACATGTACTAACTGGTTGTTAGGAGCTATAATTTATGAATTTTATTTGTCTCCTGTAACTATGGACAGAGTTCAGGGATAGAGTTCACAGTGAACAAAATGCAGGTTTGAGGTTGAACGTCAATAGTTTCTTTTTATGCTGTGAAAAGGGACAGTACAGGGAAAGAGATGGACAACAACACTGAATCGACTGGCTTCACACTCGGCAACTGTAGCACGGGACTGTCGAAAAGTACAGAGGAAGGTGGTTGCGAACATTTTTGTACCCGTTCCATTGCTCTTTGGGACTCCGGGATTGGATTGAGTAGGATAGGATAGGATAGAATAGGATAAGATAGGATAGATAGGATAGGATGGGATGGGGCAAGATAAGATAGAATAGAATAGGATATAGAGGACAGGATAGGATAGGATAGAATCGGACGGGAGGGGTAGAATAGGACAAAATAGGATGAGATAGGATAGGTTAGGGTGGGAAGGGATGGGATAGGATAGGCTGGGATAGGGTAGGATAGAATAGGATAAGATATGATGGGATGGGATAGGATAAGAAAGGATAGGATATGATGGGATGGGATAGGATATATAGGATAGGATAGAATAGGATAGGATAAGGTAGAATTATGAAAAGTTATACATATATTTAAATAATTAAACTGTTATGCAGAGGGCGTTTTGTGAAAGCAGGCTGGAGTTAGAGCTGATAGTGGCAGAGAAATTCACTTCATTGCAGCTGAAGACAGGCTCTCGATATGGCAGCTTTTGATCAGGACATTCCCGTCTTCTCCACAATCTCCACCTGTGTGTTTAAATTGTCCATCCCTCTCTCCCTCTTCTCTTAGTTGTCTATGGATTCGTCTAAACCTTTCCTCGTTTGTCTTTTTTTCCTCACTGTTTTCTGTTTACATTCAGTCACATTTTTCCCTAGGCCTGTTTGTTTTAGTTAATAATGCCACATGAATTGGGCAATACATTACATTCTATGATAATTTCTTACTGAAGATGCATAGTACACTATGAGGTTACATTTTGTTATCGTTAATCTTTCTGACTAACTAAATGCAATGGATGGAAATGAGGAAAGCGGAAAGAACAGATTCGGTTGCATCGTACTAATATTCATAATGTTTATATTAAATTTGTGGAGAGATCTTTACAAACAAGACCCCTATTACTTGGCATTTTGGATTTTTTTACACCAATTCTGTTTCATACTTTTACGTGTGCATTTCACTGTCTGATGAATTGATATTTTATACGATTCACTTACAAAATCATAGACACCCAGTACACTGTGCAATATTATTCAACATTATTAATTAGTTCTCGTGATGACGGCGACAAAGCAAAAGATAATATTTTACAATGCTTCGGGCACAATGTGTTCACGTAATAACGTAACAGACACTAGTGTAGTAAACACATCTGTCATTAAAAGCAATTTACCGATACAACATCATATCAAAATGAACTTTTATGAAACGGCCCATCATTTCCTGTTACCGGTATATGTAAGAAAAATGATCTTATGTCATCTGTGTGCGGAGTAATTAATGGAAGTTTTCTGGTTTGAAGTAGGGGCAGTTCTATCACTTTAAGGAAGGAAACTTTTGTTTCTGCCGCTTTTTTTTGTTTATGCAACTGAAGGATGAGATTTTAATGCTCGTCGGTGTGAGTTAAGAGAAGGTAGAAATAAAAATTGTTAGCCCTTTATATGGCCTCAGAAAGAAATGATATTTTACAGTTGATGAGACATAATACATGTATTATCATATATTCACACACTGTCATACGCATAGATTTAAATGTCACGAACAGTATAAGAACAAAGCAGAGCCAAACAATGCTACCGCTTGCAACATTATGAGAATATCGCTGATGGAAGAAGTGAATTTTGGTAATGCTCTCGATTCGTCCTTAAGCACAACAAACGCCCATTTCTTTGGAGACAATGCTTAGAATCATTCAAAATTATATTCGGTTTAATATGCAGATTTCCTGGTAAAGCAGGTGTAATAACGTTCCCTTTCTGCGAGATTCGTGGCACTAGTAAATAAAATACACTGTATGATAGTAAATCTGTGAAAAGTAGTTTTGATAATTGAGCTGTTGTGACCATCAGCCAAATAAATTTCCTTTGTCAGGCACAAGAGGTAAAACATGGACATTGTAAGGAAGGAAAACGTCGCTTTTTCTCTTATTATTTAGGAATATGAGTCACGGAAAATTCTGAAAAATTCACCATCTGATGAAGATGGTTTTTCGTCATATTGATGTTTTCATTTATTTTTGCTTCACATGTTTCAAATGACTGGATCCCGTTTTTCTTTTCTTTACAATGCCTGTCTTATATCTCTAAATGGCAGTAACCTAGCTAGCTGACAGAATTGCTGATTGTACACTGCTTTAGTTTGTGCTGTTATTAGATTAGTTAAATGTCAAGTGAAATACTAATGCTAAGTAAATTTGTTCAAGATCGTGTTCACCATGGCTTGTTAAAGTGTAGGCTACTTTATTGTGTAGTGGTATTTTTATCAAGACAGATACCAAGTTTATCATATCATCTGTACAGGTCGTAAGTATGATCGTTTGCTTAATTGTTGGCTACCGTGAAGGATGGAGGAGGTTAGTTGGGAAGTCTTCTGTATTCATCTCAGTAATCTTCAAAATTTCGAGTAGACAAGATTGGGCAGGACAGGATAGGATAGGATAGGATAAAATAGCAATGGATAGCATAGGACAAGATGGGATAGGATAGAGATAGGATAGGGATAGGATAGGATAGCATAGAATTTATTGGTACCTAAGTCAAGTAAGATGCCAATGTAATATTAAATCTGTTAAAAGACCTGTTCATCGTCAATATGTATTCAATTATAGGCTACTTCAGTTTTTTTTTTACTGGTATCCATTAAACAGTTCCAGCCAACATGCATGGTTATGAGATCGGAGAAGACAGAGGAAGAGCTGAAGGAGAAGTAAAGCCGAAAAAGGGGAAAATATGACAAGAAAAGCAATGTCATTAACATAAAAAATGGATGGAAAAAGAAAGTGCTCCTACAAAACAAAACAAACAAAAAAAAAGAGACAACAACAACAATAAAGAGAAAAGGGTGATCATGACAGGTGAAAGAATTGTTCAAAAGGTTATCAGTAATATAAGGATTCTTGATACAGTTTTATTTTTCAGTTTTTGCGGGGGGGGGGGGGGGGGGGGGGGGGGGGGGGGGGGGGGGGGGGGGGGGGGGGGG
>JBCEWB010088064.1:0-12574 GCA_039654565.1 Peronia peronii
CACTAAGTGTCAGGACTCACGTCTATGCATATCTAATAGTGGTATAACACTAGGTACATGTATTTGTATCGTTCAATGATGCACTTCCAGTTTAATGAAAACAGTGAACAAAGTCCAGTGGCCGCAAAGCCAGAGGACGTCCCCGGAAGATCTGGATTGACGGGGTCAAAGAGACTCCATCCTATCTTCCCCCAGTCCAGGCATTCCCATCGTGCGGCAGACAGATGTCTCATTCTTCCCGCGACGCCTTTAGTGGTATAAGCGGCAGAAAAGAAATAAAGAAAGAAAGTGAACTGCTGCATCCCATCTCATATGCCTCATAAGCGTGGTGAAAAAAAAAAAAAAAAGCAGTCATTTGTCGGGCCATTCTTTCTAAGCATTAAAGGGTCAAGAAACTGGCTGGTAAAGATTAAACGTCAAGATAATCCGTGCTTCAACTTAGATGGACTGAGCATCATGAGAAACTGGAGGAACTGGAAGTAAGTTTTGGTAAAATAATCTTCACTCTCTTCTGACATTGGAGAGTTGATCAAGAAAGAGTGGAGCAACAACGCAGCCAAGGATAGCCGGAGGACACGGAGGAAGCGGTGATAATTCTACAGTTCTGGTATTCCTAGGCTAGATTTAAGATAGGCTAGATAGTTTGTTGTTTTAAGCTTCAAGACAGTTGCATGTACAACTAAGCTGTTTTGAGTCAGGATAGATTTTTCACTTTTACTTTTACAAAACTACCATTCTGAACTGACTGAGAGGTTAAACACAAGATTGTGAATGTTGTTGTTCTACACAAATTTGCACATTATCTAGCGTGCGTAGATCCAATGCAGAAACAACTGAAAGACAAAGAAAGTGGCAATGAAGAGCCATTGGTCCGGCTGGCTGTCCAGGCGAGACTTCATAGAACCAGCGGTTCTAGACATGGCCAGATGGCGGGAGGGATCCGTCTGGAGGAGATTCTCATACGGATGGCCTCGATCCTGTGGTAGGTCTTGATGAGCATGGCCGTCACTTCCCCCATAGTCAGAATACTGCGCACGTTGCAGTCGCTGCTGTTGTGATTGCTGTTGATATCGCTGTTGTTGCTGTTGTTGGAAACGCTGTTGCCGTGGTAGCTGCTGCCAGTGTTTGGACAGGGACTGAAGACGTATGTTTTCTTGGTGGACAGTCTGCCGTGGCAAATCTCTAGAAAGTGGCCTATTCCTGTGCTGCTTAGCCACTCTGCTATCTGATATTTCTTTCGATCTGTGGCGAATATCAGGGTAAATAATGTGATGAAGTCCATGCTGTCCTGGTTTGTTCCGATCAAATGCATGATGTGTTTTACTATTGCAAATAATAGTGTGCATCCATGAACTATCTTCACGGACAGAATCATTCCAGAGAAACTGTCCATCACTGTCATCGGAAGGAGATGCAGATATGAGTTTTGGAACGACGTGTTGCTTGCCATGGAAAGGAGAGTCAGGGCTTCGAGTTTTCTCACTAGTTTGCCTGTGCACAATTGTGTGACTTGTGCCATTGTGTGGCCGTGGATTGTTCGACTGCATGGGCCAGGTATAAAAAGAGGAAAGTGTTCTTTGGGATGGAGATTGGCTATCCCGACAATGTATGGACATTCGGTACAGGGAATCTTTACGAGTGTCAAAGCTCGTCTCTTCACTGGATTCCCCTGGATCGCCTGATCCAGATTGATCCTCTTGTGGAGGTTTTAACCCATTATGCAGCTGTGTCATGGGACCCACTGTGGCGCAGTACCTGTGGTCAGCCTCAGGTAGGCAGGGAGCACCGAAGTCTGAATTCTCAGGTATGCGTTTCTGTTCTCTGTACCAGCGATGCTTCCGTGCTGGCACGGTCTGCTGCAAAGAGAGAGGTAAAGGCGAGTTCTTTAAAATGTGCCCTCTGTAAGAATCTTCCGACTCTTGATCCTGCTTACTGGAGTCATTGATTGGCAACTGCTGCTTGTTTATCAATGGTTGAAAAGGGCACTGCTGTGTGATCATGTCCATGTCAACTGTCTTTTGGTTTGTTCCAGGTAATGTCCTCGTAGATGGCGATAGCGTATATGAAGATTTTCTCTCACCAATTTCATTGTTCTTGAACGGTTCGTTCTGCAAGGCTATGTGTCCGTCAGGGTGAGGAGACATATCTTTTCTCTTGCGTTTCCCAGCAGTTTCTCGCATCCGCCGTTTTCTCTTCATCTCAGTTCTACTTTGTCCAGTCGAGAGATATTCCAATTCTTTCTTAATGTGCATGCACTTCTCGTTTTGATTTGGTTCTTGTTCGCGAGATGATTTCACTTTTGTCGTCGGTTTACTTGAGATTTGACAATTCGGGCTGGTATATTTCATGTTTCGTGTTAAGGTCCTACAGTTTTTTCCGTGAATGCTTTTCTTCTTCAATCTTTTGTGTTCCGGTCGAGCCTCTTTAATTACTGTTGTCATGTTTTTGTGCCTGCGGGTCAATATCCATGTTTCATCACTAGCCTCAGAGACAGCAGGAGTCACAAGATTGCCCTCCTGGACTCTTGCCTCGGACTCATCTGTGGAAGTTTCCCACTCTGCCGGGGGCTGCTGGCTGCTTTTAGTCCCATAGATCACTTCTGGCATCTCCCACCAGGGGAACCTTGACTTCTGTTCCTTCAAGACTTTCGGAGATACGTTATATGTATGCGAGTCCGCGCTCGAGGGCGAACTTCTCCCTTCTTGGCTGGCCTCGCAGGCTTCATTTCTTTGTTCCGGTTGTTCCGACGGATCTAACCTTGTCTTGAGCAGAGATCTGGTTTCTTTTTCCTTCTCTTCAACCTCATCTTGGACTGGATATATTGACTGGATGTCTGGGAAATCTTTCTTTCCTTCAACTTGTTTTACTTCACTTTTAGTATCATAATATGAATTCTCTTGATCAGGGGCTTGACCAAACTCATTATCAGACATTTCAGATTTACGTAGAGCTATGGTATGTGGAGTATCGACTGTGATTTGACGCTCTGAGTAATCATTACCTCTTGTCACATCTTGACTTCCTGTTTTCGCCCAATCTACCTCAAAGCCAGCGTCCTCGATCTCGCCGGAAAGGAAAGTGGAGAGCGTCAAAACGTCCATAGGGTGCTCAACGCTTTTCTGCGATAATTCTATATGACGGTCATGATCATCGGGTGTGTTTGTCATGGCTGAATCTGAAGGAGTGACACGTCCTGTCGTTGGTTCTGGTTTGACTGATTCATCCGCTAGAGACTGGTCATGGAGAAATTCTATGCCCTCTATGACTTCCGGGCCCCACCAACTGACATCATCAGCGCTAGTGGAAGTTATTTGTGGTGTCATTCCCGGGATTTCATTTGATCTGCCAGAGAAGCTGCCTGACAAATCAGTGGAGCTGGCGGTGTCTTTTGGATCAGTGAATGTGCCGCTTGGTCCGTCTTTTGAAATCTCAGTGACGGCCAAGTATGGGATTGGCTCAATCATGGCTCTGTCATCAGATTTACTCGAATCCTCGGGTGAAGTCGTGTCAATGGCGAAAGACACTTTCTTCTTGTTCTTCAAGCTTTCGGAATCGTAACTGACTTTAAAATCAAATTCTTGAAGGGCACAACTTGGCATATCAAACATGGCGGTGTTGTCCTCTCGGAGATCGCTGTGCAGAATGACTTTGGTGTCTCGTTTTCTGAAAGTTGGTGGGGGTGTTAGGCATTCTGTTGTCACAGTTTCCATTTGTCTTTGGCTTTCCATACCATTCAAAGAGAAGAAGGTTTCCCAAGTTTTGATGGCCAATAAATCTAGATGGTGGTCATGTACCTCTTCTAAGGTACTGCTGTCCTGCATCACCATGGACACGGGCGCCCTGACATCAGTAATGCCTTCGTCGTTATCATGCGGGAATTGATCTTCTAAATTTATTTGGGGAGAGGTGATTGTTTGTATCGTCAGAGTCACAGTTTCCTTGGTTCGGTTGTCCCCGCTCGGTGTCTCAGACTGGTGATTGTCTGTCCTGTGCGGGGTTTCAAGACTGTCAGTTTCTACACTGGCTGTGTCTATTTGATGATCTGACATGTCCTGAGATCGATGTTCTGGTGCGGCATATACTGACGAGTTCCCCAGAGAGATTGACAGGTTGGCTCGAAGACTGTTAGGGATCTGCGTCGATTTTATCACGTCCAGGTCAGAGTGGTCAATGCAGGTGGCAATTTTGTGATACCCACAGATTTGAGTAGGGCTGATCTGACCAACAGAGACGGCAACTGTGTCGGCCATGTCGCTTTTAGTATCAGGACAGAATGTCTGCTTAGCCAAGTTTACAGCAACCTTGTCATGAGGCACGGATGTCGAATAACAGCCGCCAATGTGAGACTTGAACAGATTCCCTAGCAGAGCTGGACAACTCTGGCAGAGCACAGGCTTGTTGACCGACATGCCTAACTGTGCTGGCACAAGGGAAGGGTTACTGTGGACAGCTATGGGATTAGAGATGGATTTGTGTGAAAGGGCTGGGGTCAGGATTGGACTACATTCGGAGACAATGGAACTTTCGTTGTAACCACTTTCGGAGCAGAAATCAACGGTTCTTGGACTGGTAGGGGCAGGATCTCGAGTGGATACCTTGCTTTCTTGTGAGTTGGCCGGTGCAATGATTGTTGGTAATTCGGAGTTGAATGTCGTATGATATGTGTTACTTTCGTGTTCTCCTATTTTCTGGTCATCGTGGATTTTGCTAACAGCTTGGATTATCGTTTCTTCATGTGTTGCACGAGAACCCTGTCGACTGTCATCATTTTGTAGAACCTGTTTCTTCATAATTGGCATATCATTTGTACTTGTTTCAAAGAATTTTAGCTCTGATCTATTTCCATTTTCCTTCAGAGGCGATGGTGGGGACCTGTGAACAAATGAATTGTCTATATCCCCGACATTATTTGTTGTACCTGAAGCACGAATCTGTTGTATGGTAGGGATGGAGCGATCTATTCCCTCACTGTCAGCTGTCGAGTCAAATACAGCAATGGATTTGGCTATATGGACTTCAGAATCGTTCTCTTTTTGTTCATGTGGATGCGATGCCATATCCTGACTTTTCTTCTCACCAGAAACGAGAAAATTTTGATGGATCGTCCTTTGCACTTCATCGAACAGGTATTTTGTACAAGTCATGCCTGACATTTCAGCTTTTTCTGCTTTTCCAGTTTCTGCACAGGTATTGTCACGACATATCAGGTCAGAGTGGGTCCAGAACAAAGCTTTCTGATCTCTGTCTCTCTGTTCTGGAACTTGATTTTCGTTGTATTTCCACAACTGCTGTTCCACTGCGGTAGCCTGTGCACCTACGCCCGAATTCGCTGATGCTCTTGCATACGTTAATGTGTGCATTAACGATTTGTCAGACTGGGCCCTTTTATTCTCCGTAGCCACAAAAATTTTCTGAGGTTTATCCGATTTCTTACCTTGTGGAGCACAGCTCATCCGTTTATTCATTAATATTTGAAAAGTATGTTTTGAATGTTTTGTTTGCACGTTCACATGGTTCTCCGATTCTGAAGTTTTGACGGGTTTATCACGAGAGCAACTCGCAGAGCTGATCGCTTCAGATCGCCCCGGTGAGCGCTCTATGTTGCTAATGATATCCCTGACCCGCGGGCGGCTTGACAATAACAGCCCTTGCATTTCCGCTAGAGTGGACTGCGAGACAGTTGGTGTACTGCTGACTGATGTGACTTTATCCTCTCTTCGTGGGCCGTCCTTTGTGACTTCCGAGCCCCAGTATGGATTGACTTGTCCTTTTGTTCCATACATTTCCTCTCGTATAAAACCCATGTCACAAGATGATCCTTGACCCAATGGCATAATTTCAGTTAGGGATGTCTGCATCTCGGCCTCGGCGAGTGCTCTGTGCCCGTTGTTATTGTTTCGTGTGAATGTTCCCAACGGCGATTCCGGGCTTCTGTTTTTATCCGTCTCATCAGTCTCCGTTTTTGGAGAAATTACTAGCCCTCCGTCAAGGGCTAGTGACCATAGGAAAGTTTGAGATTTTGTGCTGCCTTGCGGAGAGACGACCATATGTGGAGACTTTCCCTTGGACGTAAGCATAGTGTTCCTGTTAGTAGGAATCAGAGAGTTTTTAACTTGGACAATTTCGTCAATTTGGGCTGGCATAACCTTTACTCTGGTCGAGTGCCCCTTGTCTGGCGTAACTAGGGATTCTCCGTACTCCAACAAAGATAGTTCACTACGACTGGGAGTGTCCTCCAGTGAATTCAGATTTCTGGAGGCACTGTTTCTGTCTGGTAAACTTTGACTTAATTGTCTCCTGTCCTGTGAATTTACACTCCAGTCTTTCAGCCCAGATGTAGAGCTGTCAATGCTCAGAGATGTCATGTAAGGACAACGTTCAGGACTGCCAATATCTGGGTTTAGAGAGATATTGCGACGCAAGGCCTCCCGATTTTTGGGACAGCGTGGTGGAATCCCAACGTTCCCAGGGTTGAAATATACTTTTTCACTATCATCACTTTTGCGAACTCTATGCCTAGACAGTGGTTTGTGCTGGATATGTTTGTCGTCAGGACTGTCCACCTCCTCAGGTGTGGTAATGCTGGAGACGTCACTTGTACCAGGTGGCAGAAACAGAAACTGATCCACGTAGTTAGCACAGTTGGCCTCATAGAATGTGCCCACGAAATGGCCATCCTCTGGGCTGCTAGTGGACAGCAAGTCATGGGCGCCAATGACTCTCGATGGAGAAGTTTTTAGTAATTGAAATTCATGTGGCACCCGAGAAGATTTTCTCTGTTCTTTCTTTGACTCAATCAGTCTGGTTAATCTACTTTTGGGCTCTATCAGAACGTCAACTGGACCTTTTTCAGACTCGCCACTGGCGGTTGAGGGCTTTATCTGTTTTCTAGCCAACATTGGACTACTGAGACCAGTATGCTGGGAGGATGATAACTTTGGAGTGATTTTTTTATCCTTTGCCTTCGATGATGATTTACGAAAGATACTTTTAAATTTAGTCAAGACTCCCGTTTTCTTCGATTCTCCTGAGCTGCGAGTTACACTGGTAAGAGAGTCCTGAGGCGACGGTGGCAGTGACCTAGATCTAGTTTTGCACCGACTGAAACTGTCAGCTGGCATTCTCATCGCTTCAGACTTTGAAGGGGAGCTCGGAGCGGAAGTTCGGGAGAACGGAAGTTCTGTCGAGGTGTAACGAGAGGCAGACAAATTAATGGAAGACTCAATGTCACGTTTGCGATGAATTTGTGGTGTTCTCCGCCTATCGGTCTGTGATGGTGGCACTCTGGTGTTACTGAGATGTGTGGTGAAAGCAGATCTTTCTGCGATTTGTGACCCTAAAGATGGCGGACTCTCGGCCCGGGCTGTACCATGTGGTTCAGGCCGTTTGACACCAGGCGGATAGACCATATCGGTATGTTCCAAGGTTCCTCGTGAGGTCCATTTAAGCATCACTGAAACTTTAAGCCGAGGCTTTAATTCTGATAGAGCAAAAAAACTATGCGTGCAGAGTCCATTAGTTTTGACTTGACATTACCTTAAATGCTCTTGAATTGACATTTTCCATAGCTCCATCTCTGTGATATGAAATTCCAAGATTTATTTATCAAACACAGACACAGTTATTGTGCTGTCTCGCACAGCGAACTGTTTATGAATCCCTTTTTACTCATAGAATAGTCGTTTTGCTTGCTAATGTGCTGTCAAGGCACGAACAGTTCCATAACCATGCCTTATTACGTTCACTTTTGACATTGATGTCAGTTTGTGCGTATATTTGCCGAATGGTGGGCATGTCTTCAGGAATGGTGCGCACGTCTGCAGAATGATGCGCATACTAGAACTTATAAAATTTGAAATGGTACACTTTCGGTCAAATAAATCGATCCTGTATTATGATACTTGTGAAAGGAAACTGTAATATATGTATATATGCATTTGCCCACATAATTTTTAATCCGGCAGACATGTTGGCCTATAAAATAAGCTTATGGCATCTCTATTCTTATTCATCTCTATAATAATATTAATGAGTGTGCTACACATGATATTTATTGTTGATTTCTGAGACTGATGATCCAAATATACGCGCCAAATTCATGCTTAATGCAAGAACGCCATATTTTCTAAAGCCAAGGCGTAGATTATCAAAAATATAATGTGATTCACATTGAATCTCGAGATTGTATGTGCAGTGCTTGTTACACAATGCTTTTCTTTCTTTCTTTCTTTCTTTCTTTCTTTCTTTCTCTCTCCCTTTCTTTTTTTAGTTGTGAATTCAAGGTTCAAGTGTTACGGTTGTGTGGCACCCCCCCACCCCTCAAAAAATATTCTATACAAATTTATAAATACATGTAGGCCTAATTATACTCACACTTGTGTTCTCAACACACTGTTATACGGCAGCGAAAAAGAACGACGTACATCAGGCAAGAGAGACGTCTCGATAGCTTCCATCTCAAATGTCTCCGTCGCATCCTGGACATGTCCTGACAAGCAAAAATTACCAAAGCAAAAGCTTTGTCTCGTGTTGATCTTCCCACTATGCACACCCTGCTTCAACAGCGCAGATTTAGCTGGCTGGGCCATGGTCCACGCATGGAGGATAGCAGAATCCTCAATAACATCCTCCATAGAGAGCTGTAGTCTGGGAGTCGAAACACTGGCCGTCCCTAGGTTGCACTACAAAGGCATCATCAAGAGAGATATGATAGTTCTCGACATTGACACTGAGTCCTGGGAAGATCTCGCAGCTAATCACCTCAAATCGGGGGAGGAAAAGCTAATGACGCAGCCGTTGGAAAACGTGCACGCAAGCAGGAGCGCTGCTATCTCGACAGACAAACACTCATAGATGCGACCTTTGCAACAAATACTTCCATTCTGGCATCCGTCTCCACAGCTACAGGCGACGATGCAGACAGCCAGGAGGGATATAGTAAAAAGCATGGTTAACACAGATCGACGGAGCCCCCCAGTCGCCCCCTTTCCCCCGCCTCCTTCCCCCCTCCTACCCTCAACTCACTCATTCTGTAATGAGTACAGATTATTAGGAACTGCCTAAAAGGCACGACAGTCATTATGTACTTATATTTCAGGAAAGTGAAATGAGACTGCACAACTATAGCCACAGTTAATAATTTTTTGCTTAGTATTGAATTGAACTGGTGCGAGAAGACATTTCAGTCCACAGTGAAAATATACGTTTTCGAGGAATTCCCAGCAGGTAGTAGAGCTGGTGCACGCAGCAATTTTAATTTTCCTAAGGCTTTGTACATAGAACCCAAACGGAATGGCTTCATATCTTCCTCACGTTCTCATAACTCTCCCAATGAAAAAGCCCAAAAACCCATTCAAGCACACAGTGCGTCCACTCTAGTTGTTGAATCCACTCCAACTCTACATTAATTTACTTCACACCACATTTCATTTCACATAAGATTTTCACAAATGTGAAATAAGAATGTGAGAGAGATGCACTCGCTCACAGTCTGATGCACTTCTAATCTGTAATAGTTATAAGTTAAGTTATTATTGTGTATAGCTGTTTCTGGATTTGTCAATCTATACTATAATGTCACTCATAGCATATCAGTACATAAATAATGTAAGACACTAATAAATGTGTTCAGCCCTAGCGGTACATGGCCGGTCCCACTGCCCTGCACAGATGATGCACCAGAGATTGGGTCAGGGTGACCTCAAAGGAAATCGCCATTCGCCGAATTGAGATCATTCCAGAAATTTTCGCAATCGTCCAAACGACGAATCTCTTAATGAAAATACAAGTGTTTTTCATCATTTTGGCCAGCTTTACACTTTTCCCCTTTATTCGTATTCCAGGAGAAAGATCGGTATGCCCAGCCTTAATTCTATTTTTACTGTATATTGAAAAAAAAAAGCGCTTTTAGTACTTGACTGCCTCCGCACATTGGCAAAATCTATTCCACATTTGGCTAGATGCCTTTTCGGCTACATACGTTGAACTGTTGAAAATAAGGTCAAAGGAAGTCAGTAAATTATGGTCGTGTACCAATCCCTCTGTTATCTATGTCAACGCTAATGGACGAGAAAATGATCTATATTCTACAACGAGTTACTACACTATGTGTATGAACTCCTTGGACCCATGAGATTTTTTTATTTCCTCATATATTTTTTTCCGGCGCCATCTAACACTACATATGAGGACAGATTCTACCGGTATGATTTATTAATAATGTTATCTGAAAATTGTAAACAAAATGGTTTCAGACACACTTTTTCTCTGGCAGATCTCCAGGTATTGAGCAAGCAGTGCGAAGAGGAAAAAAAATCAATTTTGCGCCCTAAGCATGAAAAATTCCACTTAGCTTATGGTATAAAGAGAATGTTTTCTTCTTACTGTTATAATTTTATCCATTTTATCAGTCTTTCGAATGACATGAAGTAAAGGGTTCTTTGTTCCTCTTCACACTGCTTGCTCAACATCTGGTTTGTTTGGCAAAGAGAAGTAACAGTAATAGGACTGAGCACAATGATTTCTCATTGTGGTTTTGTCTGTAGGGCGCTCTCATTGCACGAGTTCTCCGTTGAAGAGATTGTTTGAGATTCAGCCAGTGGATGAAATTCAAAGAAAATACAGATGCGCTTGCGCCTCAAACATCTTTAGCGATGGAGCAAGGGCTGATAAATATATTACATTTGCTGCTGTGATTATTATATGCTATCCAGAGAATTTTAATTTGTCTATTCCATTTTCAGTGGAGGGAAATTCTAAACAGAAGCCAATATAGTAATAGTAATAGTAATAGTAATAGTAATCATGGTACTACATGAAATTTAAAAAAAAACAAAACAAAAAAAACAGAGCCATGGAGGTAACATATTGATATATACATAAAATCCCCCTTCTATAGAATGATTAAACAAGCATGTAATTATTTCTGTTTATATATGGATATTACATAAAAGCCCATGAATGGACCTCTTGCATGGAAACAATGAAGCTGTTATCTGAGCATGTACGTGATGAGAGGAAATAATGCTCAACCTTGGGTCTTCACATTAATTTTATTATGTTTACTGGAACATGCTGTTAGTAAAAATAGCAGCGATCAGTGAAAGCAGCCGTCATATGGAAACAAAGAGTTTAATAAAATGAACATCCACTTTAACTGGAATGTAATTTTATCCGTGTTTTAATGAAATTTCTGCACTAATAAACTCTGAGCACTTAAGGGCATGTGCAGGCAAATAAATGTCAAAATTTTCAGTTTTTCGTAGAAATTCAGAACAGGTTCAATGAAAACAGTACAGACGACTTTTCTGAGAACCCTTCACGTAAACCGTTAAGAAATCCACCCTTTGTTTATTTATTTGTTTATGAATGTGTTTGCATTTATCCAGCAGTTAACAGGACAGAACATGGCCAGCAAACAGCATCCCTAAAGAACAACTACACAGCAACGGAAAGGGGAATATAAATAGGCACTTGCGTTTTTTCCTAAGCTGGCAGTTCCACATCGTTCACAATGGTAAGCAGCAACTATTCTGGTCCAATAAATAACGACAAATACACGCACGCACACAACCTCAGAAAACGTTATTCTCATCTTATTGTTATGCTATTAGCATTGGTATGATTGTGGTAACTAAATTTTTGTTAAGTAGCATCGACCAGATTGATGTTAGTATACTTGGTTGAACTAGTCAATGGCCCGAGTGCTGTCAGTAATAATACACACATTTTCATTGGACAAACAGATCTTTGAGCAAACGTGCCATTCACAAAGAACGTAATATAAAATATTTTTAAAAAACGGATAAAAAAAGAAACGCTATGATAAGAAAGTGATGCTCAACAAACAGAGATGTATTGGATTTTCCATCCTTTGTTTTCTGAGCACTCAAACAGATCCGGGCACGAAATGCGCTTGTGGGTCTGAGATACTCGGCTTGTTCGAGCAGAATACTAGCCAACTAGGGACACTATGATGCATAAATTCAAAGCTTAGAGTAAATAGTTGTTCTGTAGAGATCTGGAAGAACTGTAGGGCAATATTCTCCCTTTATGAGTAGTATGCATCCGCTAAGAAATGTGCAATCTTCTTTCAATAACACTAGTAAGAACATCCAGTAAAAGCAAACACAGAGGAATCAGATAAACACACAAAAATGCACTCGACTGACATCCTGAATAGATCTTATTATTACAGAGCCGTATGAGATTGCTGATCTGAAAGCGACAGAATGCCAACAAACCAATCTACCAAGAAAGACAATTTAAAAATCCGGGAACGTTTCATGAATTTAGAAATATTCTCACTGTCATAATGATGTTTATTTATTGTTTTGTATTTGTTTGTTTGTCTGTTTTTTTTTGGGGTGGGGGTGGGGAGGGGGGGTTGTCAGACTTGAAATCTATAAAATTTTGCTCATGGTACTCAAATTACTGCCGTAATAACTTTCATCTGATGTCGAATTTAAATGTCATTTCTACGTCATTAGACTTATCGAATGCTATCTATCTATCTATCTATCTATCTATCTATCTATCTATCTATCTATCTATCTATCTATCTATCTATCTATCT
>JBCEWB010088075.1:0-12574 GCA_039654565.1 Peronia peronii
AACGATACTCATTTGCAGACATGTGTCTCTTATAAATGAAGTTTAAAAAAAAATCAAAAGTTATGCCACAAGGGGGGTGGGAGGGGGGAGGTGTGATCGACCAGCATTTTGGTGTTCAAGAACTGAAAGAATTACATAAGTTTAATTTACTGCTAGAAGTAGGAGTGTGTCAAGCTCATGGTATCCTGGGCTATGGCTGGTTTACAGTCCTAGAACTCCGAGGATAAAGAAGAGTAATGTACAGTTATAAAAAGTTTCCACAAGTATAGCCCGAGATCAAAAACCTGAAGACTGATCTTTATTCGTCTCACAGTGCAGCCACCAGGTGGCTATTTCAGATGTATAAGTGTCACGTTTTTGTAGGTTTTAATTTCCACAGTTTAGGATTTTTAATTTTTTTTTTACAGGACACTAGCTAAAAAATATAAGAAGGATATTGAACATTTCGACGTCACAGTGCGGAAACAAGTATGCGAGAACATAAATAAAGCAAAGTCGTTTATACTGTGCAAAAGAAATGTGCTTTAAAAAAAAAGAGAGAAAACAACCGTTAGGTACATCAACGTCTGTACAATTATCCCTCGATTATCGCGAAATAAAGTTACGTTTCGGAACAACCCGCGACAGGTGAAAATTCGCGCGATAGACTTCATCTGTTTATTGTATTATTTTGTTTATGTATTTAAAACCTTTTGCAGGCTCTTATAAACCTTTCTCACGCTCTTATAGACTCTTTCTACACTATAAAACCATTTCTACAGTCTTAAACACAATTTTGTATGTACATCGTGTGTACATGTATTTTGCTGCAAAATAATTTATATCAGACCGCAGAAATCCATGCATAATGAGGCATCCCGCGATATAGATTTACATCTCTTTACTATAAACCTGCAACAAAACCCATAAAAGGCTTATGTACTCGAAAACTACTGAATGTATCCATATGAAATTTGGCACACAACATTGTTGGATAAAGACCTGTGTCTTTTTTTTTTTTTTTTCATAAAGCTGAAAACATCTTGCTATGTTGGACGTTATACTGAAAATCGATAATAATTGAGTAGTAAACTCGCCAGAGTGTTTGATCTGAATTGTTCGTTCCATAGAATGACGCATTCAAAACACCAAACACGTTTTCTTTGAGTAAGATTCATAATCATCCAGAATACCACCATCGAGGTGCGAACGCTTGCCATGCACTTTAAGTCGCAAGGCAGTATCGGTTTAACCAATATTTACATAATCTCCCACGTAGATTCTCTTCTAGTACACTACAAATATACAGAAAAACCCGTAAAGGATCGAGATCGCCATTGATGAACAGCGAACTGGCGAGAGATTACTTTTCATTTGAAATATATAGAGCCTACATCAATCCAGCAAACTGAGAAACTCAACCTGCAGACCGCCCAACCTGCCCAACCTGAAAAACTGTTGTCAGGACACTGGTATGCTTGAGTGGGCGACGATAGAGGCAGTTCACCTGTCTTAATGAGGTAATTCCATGTCGATCACATGATCGAGATATTTTTGCTCACACATTGATTTATGTAGGTGCTCTGCGCACATGTATCAGACAGCGCTTGACTAAGGATGTGCATTCAGACATACCCACATCATATAAACAAACCCATGTGGGGAGCGATGATCACCCGGTCATGTGACCGATCTCTTAATACGTCATTGTTCCTGGACATGACCAATAATCTCAGATATTAGGGCATAGATCACAATGTACTCGACTGACCTTTGTGATATACAGATAGGCTAATCAACTTTCTAGAGTTTATTTGATTCAAATTGTATTTTTCTATGATTCATTTCCTGTTGATGAAAACGCGGTAAATTGTTCCATTTTGCAATGGCCTGTCAATTTGAAAAAAAATGCCGTGCTTTGTCTTAGCATTTTTTTTTTCTATGTATCAAAGTAGTCAAGAAACAGTGGCTGATAGAAATCAGATGTGACAACAGACCAGATTTCAAGTTAGGTGGGCCATTCTGAGACACCGCAAATAAAAACTGGTAAAGCCACAGTGTCGCACCTCTGGCACTGGAGAGCTAGTTAAGACAGCTTCATGGAAGAGGACGAGGGAAAGTAAAAAGCAGACAGCAGAAATAACCGTCATGCTAGCTGCTATGACCTTCAAACCCACAATTTTTAAGAAAATTTGTGGCCCAAGAATCGGATTGAGCGATGGTAGCAACTATGACTGACATACCAAAGACGCACAATGGAGACCAAAGGAGACCAAGAACGATAACAAAAGCGATTACTGTTATCTCGAGACAGACCTGAAAATGATCGTCAAAAAATGTAGTCTTAAAGTTCATTTCTGGCTTTTTGCGACTTTGTGTTATTTATACAGTGTACTTAATAATTTGAAAGAACATTCACAGAAAGATTCACATGTAGACAGACAAATGACAAGATGTATAACAATAAAAATAAGAGTAATATATGTAATAATAATGGGGAGCATTTATATGGCACATATCCTCGAACAGCACCAGCTCTAAATGCATTACGATTTTTTATTACCTAACAACCTACCGGATGCACCAATTGAGGTTTTCAACTTCCTGGGAGTGATTGTCTCTTAGATCTTCAAATCCTTGTCAATCTAACAATAATGATGAGATTTGTAATAAGCTAGGAATGCAACTAAAAATGTTAGAATTTGAATGCTGGATTTAAAGAGCAGGCATGTAATGTGGTTTTGGGCTGACGCAAGATGTGTGATTGCGACGAGAGAGACCGAAATTGTTTTCAAACTTATACTATATTTGCTTTATCCTTGAGCACAGATTTTGGCCAGTGCGACTGCGTGGAACAAGTTTCGGGCTCAGTAAAAAAAATGTTGGTCCATGTAAGAAAGGGTGGGATATTTAACGAAGAGCGTTACTAAATATCTAGACTGTTAGTGAAAGCTTTTGTTCAAGGAAATGCTAGAACCATTTTGATCCATGATATAATTTAGTGAGGCTAAATTCTACACAGACATAGAATGCAGGCTCAAATTGTCCTAGTCCCCGGCAATCCAGTTCGTACTAAATAAATTCATTTGACATAAATAAATTCTAAAAAGCTGATTTGCCTGTCTGTATTTGGCTAAGAACAGTTGAATGGATTTTGACCCACAGAAGTACATCCAAATGTCAAATAACGACATCGCAGAAAATGCTATCCGTTTGACGTCATAGAAACTGGTTGTGTTAATCTCCAATCTGCATAATAAACATAAGATTGGAAACTAAACTGAGAACACGGACCAGTAAATAAACTGTGAGCAGTTAATGCTACCAAAGTTTTTACATGGAATGTCAACTGCTGAAATCCATAGAGTCAGAGCTACGTATACCGCTGAAAACGTCCGAGTCAAATTTGATGATGAAGATATAGGGCGCACATGTAATATAACTGGAAAATGTCAGAAGATAATTTAATGCTTTTTGTCGTCCACTTCATCTACAATTTAATTTACCATTGTCTTTATCCGGTATGCGTTCATTTAACTAGACATTATTACAAGCATTGTTTCTTCATGTTTGAGGCATGAGTCTCACAGAATACGAGTTGCCAGATTATTTTCAAACCCGATGCAAATGAATGTGAAATAAGAAGCCAAACCTGGCCCCAAAAATGTCATATCAGAGAACAGTAATTGTACAAGTATATAAATATTTTTAAAATGGTACATCATTAATTTGTGAGTCTTATGTCGCAGAGTTGGTTCATTTGAGAATAGATATATATAAATGTTCTGATAAATAGGAAGTCTTACCGAGCTTGGTCGGAATGATGCAGGGATCGAAAAATCGGAATGCAAAGAGATGACCTTCAAGTTTGAGAAAACTGGAGTTGTTGTTGTTGTTGTTGTTGTTGTTGTTGTTGTTGTTGTTGTTGTTGTATTCCTTGTGTTGTGATCGTGATGAAACTAGACTTTGGACATATTTTGTTTGTATTTTAGTTCTTTCTTTTTTCCAGGGCAATGAAGGAATGGGCAAACCACTTTGATACTAGGATACCCTGGAAGAGAACGAAGAAAAAATGGAATGATACTAAACAGGCAGAGGAAGTAAAAATAAAAAACAAAGGGTCATTGAGTTTGAAAATGGGAGTGGTGAGAGAAAAATCTGCGTTCAGGAACTCACAGGCCTTAGTGTTGACTTCCGCCGATCCCAGTCGAGCCATTAAACAGTCATTCTCAAGGGCACAGAGCAACTGTTACTTTTCCCAGCTCAGGGGTCTCGTACTGGTGTGAAAGTTTGGCACTAGTTCACGACTGATAGCGTCGTACCACCTTATTAAATACGTGCTACTCACACAATTATATTAACACTTTCAATGGCAGGGCTCCCATAAGCGCATCTCCTCAGTACCAATGGACTCTTTCTGAATCTTTAGGTTGTAGCTAAAATGGGATCGTAAATATTAGTGCAAATACCAGGTCTTGTTAAATAAACTGCGTGGAATATTCCACCGTTTGGTTATTGCTGGTGCATCAAGGAGTTACACAATAATAAGCCTTATAGTACCAATTGCTCACAGCACAGTGTGTTGTACGGCGTCAACAAAGAAGACGGGTGCTTTTGTCACTTTTTATTATAACTCATAATGTTAAACTACGGTTGCGGTCTTGGTAAGCCTTTCCACCTCCCGAGGGTGGTTGTCTCGGATGTTAAACTATCGAGGTGTTGACTGTCATCACGTGAGCACTGCGCGATTCAGATCAAGCCCATTAGGAAAGCTTAGTATTTGTACAGATATTAACGGGCTATGATGCATGTGTTTTCAACAAACAGATGAACGAGCTGAAAACGATTTGGCAAACTGTCAAATCAGGTAATCCTATCAGCATTTAAGAAATGAATCAATTGCTTGCTTTGATTTGAAATCAAAACTACTAGTGCATGATTCTAAAGGCGGACGACGTCGGTTGGCGACTTCCGTTAATATATTGTTATCTCTGTTATGTTTGGTGTTCGCTCTGAGAATGCGCGGAAAGTTGTACACAAGGTTGGCTGTGGTGTGACATGGAGAGGACCTGGCTGGGCTGGGCGATATTAGATTTTGCCGCTGAGATTAGAGTTTATCTGATGCTCCCACGCTGATGCTGAAGTTGTTAAGAGCTGTTGCTACTTTCCTCTCCACGTGAGATTTGCCTCACATCTTCAGTCTGGCGGACCATTTTTTTTTTCAGTACTAAATTCAAAGAAACTGGTTGTTGTGAACATGCATGCCCGCACGACTCCACATTTTGATGATATAAGTGTTGTTGTTGTTGTTGTAGACGTTGTTTTAATTGTTGTTTTCGCCCACGCAATAACATAACTTTTTCCCTTTACGGATGGGCTTTAACCCTTAACGTGTGAATTGAATCTGTGGAAAATTCCGTTATTTTTTATTATTGTTATTATTATTATTATTGTTATTATTATTATTTCTTGGATTCAAGCACTCACCGCAGAGACGCAAATGATGATGTAAGTGAATTACTTTGCAACTAATTTGTGTATTATTTTAGCGAGTTATTCACATGCAGACGCGAGTCGTTTGCAGGTTGGTCCCTGGTCACGTCTAGGGTTCCAATCTCTTATACACTAGTATTCAGGTTTTTATGAGATATGGTTCTATTTTTGTTGGTCTGTTTGAAGGAACAACGTCCACGTTGAAGGGGTCACCGTGGCTATGTGGTTTGGTGTCTGCTTCATGGTGAGAACAACTCACGTCGGTGAGGTTGTGTGTTCGGCTCGTGGGTCCTCCACTTGGAGATGGAAGGACACTGTTACCGTTACGGTTTTGATAAGCGTTTCAACCTCCTGTCGTGGTGGTGATCTCAGCTATTGGAAGGACACAAAGATCGAAAACCAGCATTTTTTTTAGTGACTCAACGGTCCCCTGGCTTTCTCTGGGTAGGGAAGCCGGACATCTAGCCTTCTCGGATAGGGGCGAATATATTTCGAAGATCCCGTGTGTACGTTGTTCACGTGAAAGAACTCTTGGCAGTTAAAAATCGATGAAGAGTACGCGGAGTGCCGCTGTCCGGGCAAAATTTCCAAATTCCAAATTTTTACCCACAAGAATTTTCACCAAAAAAACAGCCAGCCCCTGAAAGCCGAAATAATCCTACATTATAAGGATTGAAAGGCTTAAGAAAAGCAAAAAAAAACATGTACTTTTGGGAAGGCAAATGAAATTGATTGTGCTGTTTGCACATTGCATTGGAAAGATATTTAGCATTTTATATTTTTACTTTGTTGCCTCGATGGAGATCCAAAAGAATTAAAAAATTTGGCCACTTCCATCACTTTGAACAATTTTTTAACATATCGAGTTCTACAGATTGTTGTTTCTTTCTTTTATCGTAATAAGTTCTTGTCGGTAGACAGTGGGTCTTAAAGGGGAGGGGGGGGCGTCCTGAAATATGGATTTTGCTAAAAAAATGCAATTTTGGGTTTTTGTTTTCTCTTAAAAGCCCTGCCCTTTCTGAGTATAAAAATGGTATTAAAAAGTGGATATGTCCATTCTAACGTGTTTGACCAATGGTCATTCAACGATAGGCCTACTGTCAACCAGAATTTGACTCCATCTGGCTACTACATGCAGTCGTAGATCATCGCTATATGATTATATATTGGCAAAAAGTGCATAAGACACTTGATTATGACCTCCTCTAGCAATATCATGAACCCTAGTGTCAGGGATGGACATTGGATGACCACTATGAGGCTAAAAAAACTGCTGATCATGCAGATTATCAGTGTTAGCGTTCTAAAATGAATTTCCACGTCCTATAAATAGTAAAATGTTCCTTTCTTTCTAGTGCTTCAGAGCTCAGTTGTGGGCCTTATGCCATAGTAAAGCTCAAGCCACTCTTGGTTTTTGGACAGTTTTTTTGCTATCTACTTTTTAGTTTCGAAACCGATTCTAACCAAATTTGGTATACGTCATTTTTATAACAAGACTAAAAAACATACATATGTGCGGCCCATTCGATTGGTAAGGTTTAGAGAAAAATGGGTTTTTAGTGTGAAAAAACGGCGAAATTTGATTTTTTGTTACATGGCATTTTCAAAAATTTCTAGAACATTTTCTATTTCATAGGGAGGACTGAAAATATGCAACCTTTTAGATATTATATCAAACAATAAGTTCACCAAGTTTTATCAATTTCCCGTTAAATTTGAGGGAGGAGTTAGATTTTAAAATCAGTCAATTTAGAGACGCCAAAATCCAATATGGCGGCGTTGCCATGGCAATCGTATATAAAAAGTCGATTTTTTTTCACTGTTTTCCTCTAATTTGAACATGCCGAATTCGAGGGAAGAGGTTAAAAGAGTCTATCTCGAATAAGAATAATAAAAATAAATCACCTCCAGGACGCCCCCCCCCCCCCCCTTTAAACTTTAAAACATTTGTACTAAATGATACATGACAGTTTTGTGACGTGTTTTGTCTTTTAGATGTGAGATATCCCTTGTTAACGATTAATGTGTTCATTGTTTATACATGTTGGTGTTTTATCTAAACAACATGTCCAAATCAAATCAATAGTAATGTATGATCTTATTTATTCTTACCTTATCTAATCTGTCTAACTTTGTCATTAACAGTCATTAAATTGTTGGTAAACAAATTCACCAATTGTATCCTACAGAACTTCAATATTAATTTTGCTGTTACTGTAAAATATAACATGATAGTTCATAGGTAATTACAACTACGAAAGATGCTGCAGGAGAAGAAAAGGACAATCAGAGTAACGGCTACAAAGGAATGCAGAATACAGACTGTATCGACCATCTGCATAGACGGATAGAGCCATAGAAGTAATAGGTGATCTGGCCAGAAACATATCGATGTACAATATTGTGAATTTACACCAATGTCCGTAACAGCTCCCTAAACCAGAAAGAATCTGGACGTACTGTTTCGAAATTTGGCATGACCAGAGTTGAAGAATAAGAGTGATCATTTTCTGTCTATATTGTTCCTTCCGGGTCTATAGAGTTACTTATGCATAGGACAAAAAATGTGAACAATTTGTGGTTCAAACGTTATTTTATTACTACAATGCCCCCTGTCATGTATGAAGCTTTTTAAGCTACCTGTATTCTACATTATTGCTGTAATAGCAAGGCTTTTTATATAAGATTATATTGTCCTGCCCCTGCAGCACTTTTCAGTCATGACTGAATCTACTGATGTCTGATAATATGACCCATTTGCAATATCTGCAGGTGAAGAGCATGTGATTGTGAGGGTCTGATGTTCTCGCTTTGTTTACTCGTTGTTTATATAATATGGCCCTCAGCTCTTTCTGAAATTTGGACAAGTCTTTCGAGATGAAGCGGTACCAGCATCTACATTAAGCTACTTTTTTTTTCTTTCTTCCTGAACAAGCAATAGCCTTGCTTAAAATCTTCAATATTAAATGAATTATGACTGAAATGGTGCACCCACTCTGAAGACAAATAAGGCTATAATTTTCATTTCTATCAAAGGCGAGAACAGATAGGTTTTCTGCAAATGTCCACTGAAAGATAAACTGGTGAAATAATATTCGTATAATTTATTCCAATATTCGCATGACTGAGATCCATGAATGTCAACATCAGTATTGTATTCTGTTATATGACAGTGACGATCATGTGTGTGTGTGTGTATGTGTGTGTGTGAATGTGTTCATCAGTGTGTATGAATGGGTTGGTGTGAGCTCAATTTATATGCAATAAGTTTGACGACTTCCATAATATGTGTGTTCTTTATGAAAAACTGAACAGGACAGGAGCAGTGATTTAGTTAAGATTATACATTTGAAACATATCATTTATTGGTTTACTGTTATTTCATTGTTTTGTGTTTAGTTTTCATGCATTGGCTTCAATGTCTTTCTTACATAAAGATATAATTATATGAACAGGAGAGACGGTAGATTAAAAAAACAAAGGGTAGAGCTATGATGCAATATGACCACAAGAGATCGAATATCTGTTGAGATCGTCTGGTTTCTAATGCTAACCCTAACTGTAAATTTGACCATAAATTTAAACCTAAACAACAATCTAATCCTAACTGTGATACTAACTCTAACCCTTATCCTCGAAAAAAACAAAAACAAAAACAAAAAACGCCTGGAGACAGCTATGGTGTAATCCTCGCCAAACTTCTATTATTGCTGCCATCAATTTTGCATGGAGTGAAAGGGACACAATCTTGAAAGACCAGTATATAGGCGGGGCCATTAACAGTGGCTGAAAATGTTTATGTGGCTCAACTAGATCTAGATTCGCAGTTTGTGACGGCTGCAACAGTCACTCCGAACTGGAAACGTGCACACTCTCATTCTTGCACAAGCTCCTTAAGATGGACACTAGTCATACTAATAAGCTATCGATTGGATTTCTTACATGCTCTTCTCGCTTGACTCACGACTCCAATAAGTACTCACTTTGCTCAGTGTCAGGTTACTCCACGGTTATCCTCCTTGATATTGCATATCAAAACAAACTCTGGCTTGCTACGCCCACTCACTAATCAGTGTATTAGATATTCTCTCTTCTTCTCTGTCTCTCTCTCTCTCTCTTTCTCTCTCCACTTCTTTTTTTTTCTCTACCCTCTCCCACACTTTCTGCTTCTCCTAACAAACTCCCCTCTTCTGTTTTTGTCTCCTTCAGATGTCTGGCCTGTGTCTTTTACTCCCCGATATCTCACTTCTTCTTTCCTTCTTCTTGTTCTTCTTTTTCTCATTTTTTCCCTTCTGATTCATTTATTCAGTATCTTCATCTCTTTGCAATCGATTCTTTAGCTAGTAGATCTGTAATCGTACCCTTTACCAAAATTTCGGTTGACATAAGTCGGAGAGAAATTTGACCGAAACACTCAAGATGACAGGAAATGTGGGTTCTCATTCATTCGTTTTGATGGGAAATTCTTGAGGTCATGTCCATTACGATAAAGAAAATTAATGAATAAAACTGTCATTCATTGAAATTCAGATCCCTGTGATGAAATGATTATGTTATAGTCGACTGTTGGATACCCATTTGCTTGGAAATTTGATCCATTTCTTTCACCATTTTATCTCTCTATGTACTTTCGATATACTCATCAATAGTTGGTGCTTTTAGTTTTCTAGGGCATTTGTTAAAGTTTCCTTAACATGACTTTGTTTTGCTTCATGTGCACTCCTCTCTAGTCTGTCGCTATGCTTGCATCATTAAATAAATACCTAAGTTATCTGTGGTATGTTACTAACTCGTCTCGGAATTCACTGGGCCATAGCAAATCATAGCAAACAAGTCAACAAAATTGATGTGACAACACCCATTATATTACTTACTAGTGTGTATTCAAAACCAAAACCTCTCGAAGAGGTCAGTTCACATTGTTGGCTACTCACAAACATCATACGGGAGCCATGCAATGTGTAAGACATGGATTTGCCCTGGTAGTGATTTGGAACCCTTATACATCAATTACTCTTGAGAAGCATCAGCATCGAAGACTTAACGAGCTGCTCGAAATTCATATATTATGTAGTTCAAGAGGGGGAAAACCTGCCATTCAACAGAAGTAGTGCAGATTACCAAGATTTAAAGTGTTTTATGAAATATATGCAGCTAAGAAGCGATCTACTTATTCTCAAAAATACCATTAAATTCATAAATTCAACTATTATCTCTTTTCACCTATGTGCAGACGGCTGAAGCATTCTATAATCTACAATGCTACCGTAGTAGCAAGAATGACATTAGCTGTCCTCTTCTAGTGCCTATGACTGGTGAATCATTACACTAGGCAAATGCAGGTTCTGTCTCATTGTGGCACAGCATTATGGATATCCATTATTTGATAGCCTTTAATCTGATATAGGGCATGGGTTAACATTTACTTTTTTTTTTCTTCCATGCAATTTTTCATTATATGACAAAATATTCTTTTTCATTGTCACTCATTTTATGAAGAAATATGCCAGTGTATTTTGCGCTGTTAAAGACTGTGGCAAACTACCATGACAAATTGTCTTGGAGGAAGATTGTAACTTATATGTATTCGAAGATGTTAGTTTCTCTCTAAATTTATTGCTGAAACTTTCATCAGAATTTATGATTGATAAATATCACAGCATTGTGAAAAATCAAGAAAAAAGCAAGAAATAAAAATCTTGGCACTTTCGATTCTTGTTAGGCCTATTCAGCACAAAGCATGAATAACAATAGCAGCAACAACAACAACAGTGAAGAATAGAAAAATCCGATAGTTGTCTCCAGAAATGAAGTTAAAGAGAATTATTTCACCTATTTGTCTCTCTGGGACAGTGGTTAAAGTAAGTCAGTAAGATTACTGTGTTGGTGCTTTCGATATTAAGAGATATCTGGGCGTCAGAGAGAGAGAGAGAGAGAGGAGTAAATTATGCGTTTATCTTCCCCTAGTGGCAACTGCCTCACAAAAATTGTCAACTCGAAAGTAGATAATTCTAGCAAGTCTAAAGCATTTAAGATGACTTAAAATAAATACTTATATTGCATGCCACTGTTTTAACAACTTGCAGTAACCATGGCCTTTCTAATGTTTTCTACCGATCTACAGATCATGATATGGGCAAGTAGTGCACTTTTGTTAGCATATTTTCCATGACTGTCATCTCATGGATAAACTTCAGACAATCAACAACGCTGCTGTAGAGCTTTATGCATTCACACTTTTTGATCTTCAGCAATTTAGATGGCACTCAAAATTTGTAAGAACAGACCTATAATACACAATAATCATAAGTGCAGACTGAGAGTCAGATATTCCGAAAACCATGGAATAGACCAACTTGCTTTTCTTCAATAGCTTGAGAATGTATCCAGAAATGGTCAGCTATGAAAATAAAACAAGTCCACTATCACAATAGAGTCAGTCTAAATTTTTAGATTTGAAATGTGAACGATGTAATCATGGATATAATAATGAAAAGGGCATTAAATGAGTCTTTTCTTGTAATTTTCTTCTTGAGCGTTATTGGCTTCTACTTATTGTGCTTTACTTACGTAAGACGTTTTTGAGAGCAGAACATCTCTAACTACCTAGGTCAAGTCCGACAGCCTTTTCTTCAAGAGAGCGCTCATTCGGGAAGTGCTGCGACTTTGGTTTAAGTTCATGGGGTTTTTTTGTTTTTGTTTTTTTATTTTTGGTTGTTTGTTTGTTTGTTTGTTGTTGTTGTTGTTTTGTTTTTGTTTTTGTTTTGTTTGTTGTTTTTGTTGTTGTTGTTGTTGTTGTTTGTTTGTTGTTGTTGTTTTTTTAAATACAAAAGTGAGCAAAATGCAATTATTTTTTAAAAGAAAATACAGAGATGCAACAGGTTGTAGGTTGGCGAAACAATGGAAGATGTGTTTGAATAGATGGGAGATAATTAAACTGGAATTAACAGTAAACTCGACAAAAAAGTTTTGTCAAAGGATGTTGGAATTGTCTGGATAATATGTATCGAGAACACATTTGTTTCGAGTATGTATGTATGTATGTATGTATGTATGTATGTATGTATGTATGTATGTATGTATGTATGTATGTATGTATGTA
>JBCEWB010088086.1:0-12574 GCA_039654565.1 Peronia peronii
ATCTATCTATCTATCTATCTATCTATCTATCTATCTATCTATCTATCTATCTATCTATCTATCTATCTATCTGTGTTCTTAAATGACTCTCAGGTGACACTAACAATGGTCTATGCCTGTGTTCCCCCAGTGTCGATAAAAGCCCTGTATCAAAAGTACAAGATCAAGCAGGTCTTTATCTCCGTGCCAGCCATGACTCAAGGTACGCCAGAAGTTCCTGCCAAAAAGTTTCACAGGGGAGAATGGAAATGGAATATGATGGTAATTCAGTTTCTCGTATTTTGATTGATTGATTCATTCGTTCATTCTTTTATTCTTCATTTATTCATTCATTCGTTCATTTACTCATCCGTTCGCTCATTTATCCATTCAATCATTTCATTCATTCCTTCACTCAGTCAGTCATTCATCTACTCATTCCTTTATTCATTTATTCATTCATTCATTCATTCAAAATTAATTTCTTCCTTCCTTCCTTCCTTCATTTATTCATTCATTCAATTTCCTCAATCGCATTTATCATTTATTCGACCATTCATTTATATCATTCATGCATTCATCTGTACATTTATCTTCATCTATCTCCCTGTAAATTCAGTAAATATTTTCAAAGTTGGTAGGTGGTCTATACACACAAGTGAAAATGTAGTGCTAACCTTAAATTTCATGCTGTTATGATGGCCATTTTAGAGGTGAAAATCTGCATTCCCAGTTATGTTTTTAGGAGTTATTTTCATCAGAACTGATGTGGCAAACCCTACATTATTCACCAGGGACTCAGCAATGTCTTTTGTAGGGAGGCCCGACGTCTAGTCCTCTCATATAAAGGCGAATATATTTCGGAATATATTTCTCGTGTGTACATGACGCACGTAAAAGAACCCTTGGATGTTAAACATTGGATAAAGAGTAGGCGGAAATGCTGCTGTCTGGGCAAAATTTTTAAAAAATTGATTAATTAATTAAAAATTAAAAATCCAAGTATCTACCAAAATATTTTTTTTTCTCATTAAATCAAGCAGGCATTCCTACTCTTTAGAATGAAAGACAGCATTACGTTATATACTAAATATTGAAGATTTGAGTCAACGTTTTTCCTGATACCAGGGCGGGATGATTCCCATTGACTGCACCAATAGAAACGGTGGGTTCGGCGGGTCGGCCAACGCTGTGAGGAACTTATGGTGGTACAAGGACGGTTTTTACAACGTCACCGGCGAGTGGGACCCGCTCAACACTATCAACAACGCCTACAACGTGGATATGATTCAGTTTGAGTAAGGTCTTTTTTTTCATGAATTGAATATAGAGATCTAAATTTAATATCTTTACCTTTAACCTCTTAGTCTATTATTTTAGATATGATGTTCTAATTTATTATACACGTACAGGTAGTCATCGACTTACAATCCATGCGACTTACGACTGATCGACTTTACGACCGTCTGGTCGGCAGGCATCACTCGTTTTTTTCACACCTGTATTTTATATTTTTACATAACACATGTAAAGGATCTGTACTATAGTATGCAGTGTTTGACTTAAACCCTTAAAGGTATAAAAATTTAAAGAAAGATAAAAACAATGTCTAAAGAACAACAATGAAATAATGAACTGAGAAAACGTTGATAAAATGTGACTTTATGGTGATTACAATTTCATTACTTAGCATTATAAACTTACGGTAATTTAACACAGACCGACTTACGACCGGATTGACCAGTCAGTCGTAACCAAACGCGGTCGTAAGTCGACGACTACCTGTATTATCAAATCCTATCACGCCCTTCTTCGTCCTGTCCTGTCTTTATCTTTCTTCCTTTTCTTATTTGTCCTATCGCATTCTTTTCTGTTGAATTTATTAGCATTTGTTACGTTGTTTGCTAGCTGTTTAACCTCCATTATCGCCATGTCAGTTCTTGTAATATTCTATCATATCTGGTCAATTTATATTGTAAGCTTATCCCATCCCATCAATTGCTTATTTCATTATGTCCTGTCTTATTTTGTCCCATTCTATCCTATCCTATCCTATCCTATCCTTAGCCTATCCTATACTCTTCTATCCCATTCCGTTTATCCTGTCCTATCCTATTCTATCTCATTTTATCCTATTCATTTCGTCTTATCCTGCCCTATCTTATGTTATCTTATCCTGTCTTATTTATCTTATACTGTCTATCTTATCCTATCCTATCCTATCTTATTCTTATCTTATCCTATCATGTCCTATCTTATCTTATCCTATCTTATCCTATCCTATCATATCTTATCTTATCCTACCATATCCTATCTTATTCTTATCCTGTCCTGTCCTATCTTATCTTATCTTATTCTATCTTATCTTATTCTTATCGTATCCTATCCTGCCTATCATATCTTATCTTATCCTATCCCATTCTATCCCATCATATTCTATCCTGTCATTTCCTTTCCTATCCTATTCCTATCCTATCCTCTCCATACTCTTTTCTATCTATTCTGTCCTATCCCATGCTATCCTATTCTATCCTATCATATTCTATCATATCCCATTCTATCCTGTCATGTTCTATCCTAGCCTATCCTATCCTACCTTATCCCATTCTATCCTGTGCTATCTGATCATATCCTATCCTGCCATACAGAGCCTACATCTCACCCGATGACGAGTCCAGCTCGCCCCAGCAGGGATCATTCGGCCCCTATGTATCCGCTGCTAGGTGGGTCAAACTGACCTCAGACAAATTCATCAATCTGGACTACATCGATCTCCACAGATGTAAGTGTTAAGTGATGGGATATCAGATCACCGACTTCCTCAGTCCAGCTTAGACCAATTCCACAAACATCTAATATCATTATAGTTCTCTGTTTCTTTGTCCCATGCAAGTGAGTCCCTATTATACTTTTTAAAGCCTTTTAGAATAATTTTATAATTGACGTACATCTTAGTGTAAACAGATGCTTGTTTTCATTTATGATACTAAACTTTCGCTTTGCGTCTTTCCTTTCACAATGTAACAGTAGACAAATCAGTATTTAATCATATCTCTTTTATATATCAGTGGAAAACATCTGATGTTGGTATCATGTAAAAGACGCTAGACTCTATGTATTTTTACAGGATTTGCATATTTATCTGTCTTAATACTTTTCATGCCAGTGAATCAAGAACCGGTTTATCAAAGATTTGGTCCTTGAAAGTATCTATAAAATGCAGATAAAACCAGCTTAAAATAGTATTCCTTTAATTTTACGGTTTGTCATGAGGCATTTATTAACATTAAAAGTGTCAGTTGAAACACCTGGAGTGGCACGACTTGTATGGTAACATTGATATTCATGTTTACAAAATGCCAATTTCTGTCATAAGGTGACATAATAGTAGCATCTTCTAATTGCAGTATCTGCTGTCTGAAGGGGAGTTTCCGCGAAAAGTAAACTGCTTGAGCGAGTTTGTGAACAAATCGGATCCTTGACACTTGTAGTTCTAGTGCTCATCTCATATCTGTGTCTCAGATACAGCAGTGAGGCATATGGATGTTATTTAGCTTTTATGCTTTGACAAAGAAAAAATTAAAGGTGGCTGTCTAAATCTCAGCTCACTGTTGAAAGATATAAGCCTCAGATGAAGAATTAAAAACATTTTGGTTCATTTTCTTGCTGCCCGGCTGTGTTAAGTTTGGTTAATTTCTATTGAGTTTGGAGAAAAAGTTAGATGATGAAAAATCCCTTCACACGTGGTTCATCAGGACTGTCAGTGAAAAGAATACAATCTTAGTTGTCAATGAGCCTCCGTCAAATAGTGAATAAATTCTAAGTGAGAGTCTGTTAAGTACCTTTTTCCAGCTAAACTGACTGGCTCTCTTGTGTGTCCTTTTGGACATCAAGAAGTCTCAGACTTGCAGATAGACACTGAGGTCTTAAGATTTCTATATATGAGCACAAAAATGTCCACCAGTCCGTCCCCATATCTCCACATTCATATTCTTGCGGTTTTGTGACATAAAGATTAAGAGATGTACAGCACGTTCCTATACCATATCAGTTTATCAGAAGTTGAAGAAAATTTGGTTTGTTGTCTTAAACTTGTAGAAAGGAAGTTATATATCTTAATGTGACCTGTAAAGGAGATAATTATCTTACCAAGATTTATAGAAGGAATTATTAACAAAATATTAATTTATCTTTTATCTTAGACTTGTAGAAAATATAGTTATTTATCTTATTGAGACCAAACGAGGAGTTGTCTTAGTAAGACTTGTGAAAGAGGAATTTTTAATTAATTTTATTATTATTATTATTATTTTTTAATGTATTATTTTTTGTATAGACTAGAAGCGATTTTATTTAACTGATAGGGAGGCAGTTATTTTGGTGAGACGAGGAGATTCCTTAGTCTGTACTGTGTAATCTACCCTTTGATGATACTATTTGATCTAATCTTGACATGACTGAGAGGTCTTGTAATTAGTATATATATAGGACAACAACGGCAAATATCTTTCTTTCAATATCGATGATGTCATTCAGTTATTATTATATGACCGGAATGCTCTGTAAAGATAACGGTCTAATATATTTACAACTGTCGTACATCTTTTCAATGGGAATGTGTTGTGACATTGGTTGCAAGATTCATGTTCCTTTTAGTTTCTAAAATTTTGAATCCTGCAACATATAGATCTACCAGAAGACAACACAATCTGAAATTCAGGCAATGTTCAAAATTAGATTAGTATATTCTTTCTCGAATTGTACAGTGACAACTGTATTTTTGAAAGTTATTTGTCAATATTATGATTTAGCAGTGATGTAGGATTTTTTAGATTTTTTTTTTTTTTTAGGATTGAGCGGAAGAATGATAGAGAGAGCTTGGGAAGTAGAGAGAGAGGGCGGAAAGAGAAAGAGGGGCAAAAAAGATGAGAGTCTGAAAGAAAAAAGCGAAAGAGAACGAAAAAGAAATTGGGAAAGGGGGGATGGTTAAAATGGAAAAAAAAGAGAAAGGCAAGAGAGAAGGTCAGAGAAGTGGAGGTGCAACGAAGAGAATGAGGTAGAAATGAAGAGAAACTAAGAAAAAAAGAGTGAAGGAGGATACAGCAGAATCTACACATGCAGAGAGAGAGAGAGAGAGAGAGAGAGAGAGAAAGAGAGAGAAGAGAGAGAAAAAAAGAAAGTGTATTTAAATGAATCAAACGCCTATAATAGAACATGAAAGAGAGTACAAGACACACAAAAACATCCATTTGTTACCAATTACAAAGCAGCTTTGCTATCAGTTAGGAACTTCTGTTTTTTTGTGATAACAATTGCGATTAAGAAGACTTTCCGTTATGCGTATGGCTCGAACTTGTACTTGATTGTATTCTAGATATTCGCCATAGCCCGCACGCTCAGTGGGTGTTGGGAGGTCTAGGAGGCAGCTGAAATGATGAGCCAGGGAAAACAAAGTATAAAACTAGAACAAGGTGCTTATGATTCTTGTATAAATATATAAATTCATGCCCCACCCTTCCTTTCTCTTCCACTTTCCCACTTTCCCCTAACGGTAACTTTGCCCCATGATCCAGGCAATTATGTTCAAATGCTTTAACCATTTCACGATTGGTAATGGAAAGTATTGGTTTGGAACTGTTTGTTAGGATCCTTAATTTACCGTTGTGTTTTAACCGTTGGAGATTTTTGAAATAATATTACGACATAATACATGATTATTGTGCTATATTATGTGACATTCTCTAACCTGAGATTTATTTACGGTAATGGTGTTGAATAAACGGATCCTGGTACTGAAATAGATAATCATATTTGGTGAGATTGGTTTCTAACTTGATGTTATTATAGCTTACAGATTACATGTATATATTCTCAGTTACCATAGCAACTGATGGCACTGATGATGATTTGATCACTTTAAAGCAGAGATTGTTAAATTTTAATTGTTCAAATAATGTACTACATACATTCTATTCACATCTTTGTTTAAATTGAAAAACCTTCTCCATATCAGTGAACGAAATATGTAATTAAAATGTTCTGTCATATACAGTGCTCAATATCCTCACTATTTTTTCTTTGTTACCCTGTCGAAGGGCCAAGCTGACTTGAAATTTGGCGCACTACATCGGTGTTCTAAAATTTTTCATGCAAAATGATTTTTTGTGTGTGAACCAAGACCAGAGGGTTTACAGTAGATATACAAATGAAACCAAAAGAACAGAAAGTACCTCAATCAAAGTTCACACATTTTGAGCTAAGATCGAGACAGCCCAAATGAAAAAAAAAGGAGAGAGAGAGAAAGAGGGAGAGAGAAAGAGGGAGAGAAAGAGAGAAAAAGAGAGAGACAGAGAGAGGAAGATTCAGTGAGAGATTAGCAGTCAAAACTTAAGCTGCAATCATTTAAACACCATAAAATGTCAAACTGGAAAAAAACTATAATAGGATATGACTTCAGAAGAAAGACATAGGAAAACCATACTACTCTTCTTGAGATAAATTCTCTCAAAACCAACTTGAATGACTTGTTTTTCTAGAAATATTCTTGCATTTCCTTCCTTGTCACTTGTGATTAACAATAGCATTGACCTACATGAGTTTAAGATTTTGAGATTAGTAGAATGAAAAAAAAAAACCCAGAGATAATGCACACCATATCAGGAGATAGAACCAACTCGTAATATTATATAATAATTTAGGCATGGTACAAGACAAAGAGAGTTCTGAACGGATTATTTGAACAGATTGTATTTTGTGATGTTCATGTATCGTATTGGTTGATGTTTGTGTAACAAGTCTTTACATTAATTTGTTGTGGCAAAGGGTGTTCGATTCCGGGAATATATGAAGTTTACAGTTTCTCAGGATTTTTTTTTTATATACGCATTGTATTCTATAAGTTTAATTACGAATATCACTTCGGTTGATCAGAATGTGGTCCTAACAAACTTAACATTAATAATCTAACAAAGTAAAATGACATTTCAAAATTTAATACGAGATAATGTTTCTGAAACCATGGATTCTAACACATTGCATGACATAACTCATACAATGTTTGTTCGATTGATTGATTTCTAATCAGATTTTAATTTTCTCATAAGTAAAGCCGACATTAGCCCCGTGGAGAGGGGAAAATTGATAGAATCTTTCTTGTGAATATGCAAGTGGCTTTAAATATACATGTATGCATAATTTAACCAAATTCGAGATCAATGCTCACATCTGCTATGGAAAATGTAAAGTTATTTTATTTGTTATTCTAGATACAGACAAATGACGTTATGACAATCCGATAAATGTTCTGGATAAAATCCTTTCAGTTCATTTCTCGATGATTAATTTTAATTCTTATGATTCAAGAATTAAAATGATCGACTCAGGTATAGTAGATATGTGTACCTATCTGTACAAAGAGAAGGAGAAACTCTTTCTGTGACAAAGATGAATGAAGAAGGTTGATTAGCAACAATACAACACTACCAACAAAGTTTGGACGTTAACGTTCTTAAAGCGATATTATTCTAGAAGACGTAAGTCATTGCCTTTGTCATTGCACACATACTTATGATAAACGTTCATTCCTACATCATGCGAAAGTCTGTACAATTTTTATTTACATTGTAACCACATCCAGTCTGATCTATGTGGATCTCTCAGCAGTTACAAGCCATCTATTTCATACAAGGAGACCACCAGAGAGATAACATCAAAATGAAAGCCTTGAAGATATAAGACAAATTCAGACGTGGTCTACTCAAATAAAGGGAAACCACTGTTGCTGCCACTGAAGCAAAATATCAGCTTACAAGAATATCATATGACATAAATTCTAAGAAGATTTGATATGGTAAAATTTTATCTTTGGGGATGTAAAATGTAAATTAATTACTTTCTGCTATGACAAAACTGAGCTCAAATCATACAAAATTTATTTACTTATTAATGCAATAATTTAACTTCAATTCATGGTATAAAATCTACATGTATTTTTTTATACTGCACTTTGATTTTTTTTTTTTTTAATTGTTTGAGTTTCCGTTTCATAAATACTCCTAATTCTTATGTTATTATACTTCAACACTTAAATATTCATAGTTTTAATAAGCTTAATGACTAATTTCATGAATCCGTTTATCATCAGAGAATGAAAATATGTTAAATTAATAAGGGCTCAGGGATTTCTCGTTTCCAAACACATTTTTCAGTTGCAAAAATATACTTGAATTATACAAATAACATTCGCAATGAAACTAATTAAAATATTCATTTGTATAAATATAGATCATTTCATGAAGCTTGTGCTTCAGAGCCATTTTCTTTTGTCTGTTATTATTTCAGTTGTCTCTCTTTCTTTCTGCAGGGGTCCACCATTTCTACGGCCCACTAGACCCCCAGACGTTTCAGAAAACTTTTAGCTTCAATTTGGACAACACAGAAATCTAGAGGACAGTTTTACCTAACAACTTCTTACATGTATTACCTAAAAGAAGGCTGAGATTTTTTTCCTCTTTTTAAAACAAACAAAAAAAATTATCGTCTTTTCCCCATCTAATCTGATAAGTTTGTCATTGTTTTTGTTGATAAACTTTGTTGTATTTGCTTATATTTATTTTTGTCTTGTTTTTTTTTTTCTTTAGGCACGTAACTATATACATTCCTGGATTACCTATCTTTCTTAGACCTTGATCTGTCAGTTACAATTCCCCATGATATTTAGTCACCATCATAAAATTATTGCCACTGTTATTTGGGATTCAGACTCCTTTCTTTTATTTCGTTGCTTGTTTGTAGCTTCACTGTTTTTACTTTTGTTTTAGTATGTGCTAATTTCTTCGTTTCGTTTGGTTTTGTTTCGTTGTCAGTAACAATTTACATGTTATGAGCATTTCCTTTCAGAATGAAGCTTTTGTGAAATATGGGCATCGTAATATTGTCTTTAACTGTATGTTTGTTTCTCTCTTGAAAGATTCTGGCAATATTTTCTTTCGAGTATGTTAGCCTAAAACTTTGTATAGACCTACATTTAAGTGAATGTAATCATTGGAAGCTAAGATAGGGCTAGGTCATCACGTTGGATCACCGATTTCGAAATTGCTGTCATAATGCATACCAGTAGAGAACCCACAGCTTTCGTGGGAGATTTTTTAAAAAATATATGTCAAACCGACACTGCCCTGCGACTAACGTGTATGGCAAGCGTGCGGACCTCGGTGTTGGTATTTTGGATGATTAAACTGAATATTACTCAAAGCAAATGTGTTTGTTGTTAAGGATGTTCTGAGAGCGGAAGCGAAAGAACTGTAACGTAGTGCGATATTCTATTGAACGTACTATTCGGATCAAACATCCTCGAGAATTTACTATTTAATTATTATCGCCTTTTTAGAGTAACGTCAAACATAATAAGTTTTTTTTTCGGGTTTATGAAAGTAGAAACACAGATCTTTATGCAACGATTTTGTGTGTGAAATTTCAGTTGGATCCATTCAGTAGTTTTCTAGTCCATAAGCCTTTTATGGTTTTTGCTGTAGATTTATAATACAGATTACCTCTGCAATCAGCAAGCTGGCATTGAGAAGTTATTCCATTCAAGACACGGTAAATGAAAGTAAGAGACAATTTAACTGGAATTCACATGAGCCTGAAGCTAAATCTTGAGAGAGGTGATGCTCGGAAAGGACCGCCTACTGCAAGCATATTGAGAACTTATTGTTTAATCTGCGGCTTCTGATATTCAGAATTAACTCTTGAAATCAATAAGTTCTGGTTCAACTCAGTTTGAAAATAGCTCCTGTTCTGGTCATTATTTTTCTTCTTATTGTAAGGTTAAGTATTTGTTTATTTATTTATTTATTGTTTATTTATTTATTCATTTATTTAGTTATCAATCTCTTTGCCTCGCAGTCAGTCAGACTGAGTTGTAAGTCTTTGGGATCGAACATAAACATTTAGGATGGTGTATGATCAAGATAGTCTGATATCGATGTTGGTTGTTCTCTTAGTAATTGCTGCAATATAAAAATATATTGCAGCAATAGATTTGTTCCGACCAAGCGAACGGCTGGAAATCCCCGTTTAATTTTAATAGGTGGGTACAAACACTCCAAACTGTTCACTGTCATTGACATAGAAAAGCATATAAAAATGCACGGGACCGGTGACAATTGTTCTCGGATCTCGTGGTGGAGCGGTAACAAACATCAGTGAGTGTTCTATTTTTATCAGAGGGGTACAAACACTCTGGCTGAGATTTCCAGATCTTTGCTTAGTCGAATATGAACTATTGAGAGAACAACCATCTCTAAATCAAAAAAAAAATATTGCTCTCATGGGCAGACTACAAGTGTATGTATAACAGGATGTTGTGTGGTGAATATTTCATTAATGAGCTCCACAACTATTCATTTTTGCTTATTTTCTCATCATAGCTGGTGCTGAGGGATCACATCCTGTCTCTTCAATTTGCAATATGTCTGGCTACAGTCAACTAATGCAAACGTTTTTTCAGCACATGAAAGTTAGGAATTAAGGCTTTAAGTGATACTAACAACTTAACGACATACAGCTCATTTTGACTGGCTTCAAGACATATTACTTATTATTAGATGTATTTAAAGATTTATCTGTTTATTTACTTACTTCTTTCCTTCTTTCTTTACTTATTACACAGTCATTTTACATGCTATATATGTAGTTGTTTTAGACTTAGAACAAGATAATCTGTACTTCTCCTGTCCAATAACATAAAAAAGAGGATATTCCACAGCATTTCCGGCCTCATAAATGTGTCAGGGCTGATTTTTGCATGTATTTGAAATAAACTTTAGCGGTTTCATCACTTTCTCCTTTGCTTCTATGCTATGTTTATGTTGGTGCCAACAGATCCTATAAAATTAGCTGTTTGTGTGTGTTTGTGGTTCTGTAGCATTGGCTTTTTGATCTGATAATAAAAGTTAATGTTCGCCGGCATTCATTTATTATCCTTTTCATAATTATAGAAAAAATGTGTTTTTTTTCTGCACCGGAGACTACCTATATATCAGTCTGTCTATCTGTTTGTCTGTTTGTATGTCTATCTGCTATCTGTATTTGTATGTTTGTTTACCTATTTATCTGTGTATATTTTTTGTCTCTTCGTCTGTCTGTCTGTCTGGTTGTATATCTGTCTCTCAGTGTTAGCCAATGTAGATTCAAAACAACAGAGAGATTACTAAGACCAGATCTTGACACCGATACTCTTTCTCTTTCCTAAATCTGCCAGTGTCTCAACATCTGATGTCAATTATCAGTTGATCTTTTCGTTTACCTTTCCTGAAACACTTGGCAAGTAACTATTATCGATTTTTTTTTTTTAAATTTCTAATTTAATTTTTTTTTAAAAAACAGGATTGTTTTGGCTTTAAGTGGTTGCCATTTTTTTTTTGAGAATATTTGTGGATTGAAATTTGGAATTTGGCAATTTTGCCTGGATAGCAACACTCCGCCTACTCTTTATTGATTTTTAACTGCCAAGGGTTCTTAAACGTGCGTAACGTATGCTAAACACAGGACGGCCGATATATATATGTGTCCTTATCTAAGAAGGCTAGATGTTGCATTTCCCTACCCAAGAAGCCGGGGATCGTTGAGTCACTGAAAAAATGCAGGCTTCGATCTTCGTATCCTTCTATCTCCCAGTTGCAGGATCCTCGAGTCGAACCCACAACCCACGACATGAGTTGTTCGAACCACGGTGTAGACGCCATGCCACATGACCACGGCGATCCCCACTGACGCTGACATGTGCACTTCTAGCTCCTGGGAAAACTTTGGGTGTTCATCATTAGTTGTTTTGTTTGTGTTAAGATTCAACGACACATCATGCGATCCCCACTACACTGCACAGTTGTTGACCTTCACTTTGAAGATTCCCTCTGCTACTTTGTTTCTTTGGTTTCGCTTTGTCTTATTGGCCAATGAATCATTTTGACCGTTTACCAGATTACTTCCTTCTTTCAAAGACATAAAATATAACACAAACGTTGTGAGGAAGGAAAACAGAATCACTTTTTCATTTGTTATTTCGAAACTTCATAAATGAAAATTCCATAAAATTCACCATGTGATCAAATTGTTTTTTTTTTTTTCTCTCATCATTATGAGAAAGCTCATTTTGACAGTTCTTTGTTTCACATGTTTCAAATAACAAAAACAAATGTGGTTTTTTTTTGGCTTCTTGGCAAAGTTTGTTTCATGTTGGCCTACCGGGTTTTGCTGGAATGGGAGATCGTTGTGTCCAGCTCTTCTGCTTTCCTTTGCCAGACAAAAGACATGCTGAACAAATAGTGTAAAGAGAAAAAAAAAAAAAAAAAACAGCACTTTTGCGCCCTTTGCTTGAAACCTACACCATGAAAACTTTAAAAAAAAAAAAAAAGATATAAAGAGTTCTGTTTTTCTTAAGCCTTTCAGTCCAAAGAAAGTAGGATTATCTCTCCTTTTAGAAGTTGCCAATTTTTGCTGAGAAATTTTTGTGTGGATAGAAATTTGGAATTTGGAAATTTTGCCCGGACAGCGGCACGCAGTCTACTCTTCCATCGATTTTGAACTGCCAAGG